>CATIWR010189071.1:0-19186 GCA_949677035.1 Omphalea diandra
TAGCTGATTCACATTTTCTGTGGGAATGGTTGGTTTAAAAATATAAAGGAAAGAACTGGGGGGGGGGGGGGGCCGCGCTTCTCGCTTTCAGTTGCAGGTAGTGATCACTTTGCTTAATCAGCTTTCATCCACAAACCCCTCATCTATGGATTCTCTTGGAGGAACAGGCCAGTTCCCAATTAGTACTGATGATGAGCCAGGACCGCAAATCTCTGGAGGTTCTAATGGTTCCACAGTTTCTTGAGGATGGAAGCAGGAGGTAAGGCCTAAGTTGCAATCTACACGCAAAAGATTGCCCCTAACGGCAAGAGAGAGACTAAGGGCAGCTCTGCAGCCATTTCACAGAATCAAAGACATCAAAATCAGAAATGGGCAGCAAAGTACTGGATGCTCTGAAGGAAAGCGACAAGGGGAAGAAGAGATCTGGCCTTCCAGAAGCCCCTACAAACTTGTTTGATGACAGAAACAGAGGGTTACCGAAGGAGGGATGGACGTTTCAGTTTCCAGGGGTCATCATAGTTTTTTCATTTGTTTTCATAAGCACAGTTATGTTTGCAACCGCTTGGATCGTCTGGAAAGTCGGTGCAATCCATTGTAATGAATACTGAGGTGGAGTTCAATGGGATTCGCATTTTTGAATGAGCTACTGTCTTGATTCACTGATTTAAGGATCACAAACTGTTTTAATGCCAGGTACATGGTTAGGATTTTAAATATTTTCTAGCCATTGATACATACATGAATGTACAAAACTTGCTTGGCCAACATTTATAATTGAAAAAAATGTATATGGGCATATACCCATTTGTTGATCTTTCATAAGTGGCCTCACTTCTGTTTTTCATTTGTTAGTGATCTTGGTCATTATTCAATGTTATATTACCATCTTCTTGTATATATATCTTGCAATTTATCACATAATGTTATTGATTTTCATGGGTTGTTACAGACCGTTGGGTTAGACTTGAGTTAATAGGTTTAATTGTAATTTATTTGAAAGAAGCTTAATTGTATTTGTAATCACTAAATTTATTAGATTAATTTATCTAGGTTACTTAAATTGTAGTTTATCACATAAAAATCATCCGACTTTAGTTTCGTATTTCAATAATATCTTGCTAGATTTTAGTAGATCTTCAACAGGATATCTCGATGTGGTAGCCTAGCAAGATTTCTTTTTATAGATATTCATATAATTGTGGGCCACCAGACTTCACTTCTCTACCACATCTAAAAGTCTTGCTAAGGGTAAGTTTGGTATTGCAATTGTCAATAGCTGATTTTGGGACAAAAATCAGAACAGATTCTTTCTTAATAGATTATAGATTATTTCAATATGAGTTTTGTGATTAAAATCTTGATTTTGAAAGAAGTTAATATTTGAAGATTTTGTCAATAGCTATTGAATTAGGTTGATTATGTAACTAAATTACTGTCATGAGTATTTAAAAACATTTCTAAAATCTAAAAATTGCAAATCTTCTTGGACTTGCAATAGCAGGTGTTATTAAAACACAAATAAATAAAAGTTGATGCTCGTTTTTTATGTGAAAAACTGAAACTAAGTGATGAAATTTAGTGGTAAGCCTAGCAAGCATTAACTAGTCTAATTTTTCTTGTCATTTCAACGAGCAGAGATTGGACATTATGTGATATGAGTGATTTTCATGACAGTGAAATTGAGTGATGAAGTTTAGTGATGAGCATAGGAGACATGTACTTACTTTATGCGATCCAAGCATCAGCTTTTCTAATTTTTCTTTTGTCATTTCAACTAGTGGAGATTGAACATTATGTGATCCTAGCAATTTCTAGGTAACAATGAAATTAGATGATGAATTTTTACTTATTTGATAAGCTTAGGAATCATGTCTTTCATTATGTTATTTAAGCATGGGCTATTCCTTTTTTCTTGTCATTTCAGCAAGTGGCGATTGAACCTTAGATTAAGGATGACTCTAACCCCACACCTCCTTTTTTGGCAATTGCTGACTAGAGGAGGGGCCATAGAACCTTATTTCACACGCCATTATCTTACTCAAGCACGAGCTGTCTGCTTGGGTTTTTCTTCACTATCTTCTTGTTTATGCTTATCAAATCTTTGTGGCTTTTATGCATTGCTGCAACTTGATCTATTATTGTTTCAAAATATACCCATTAAGTTCATTTCTCATGCACCTATATTGTGCACATTTTTGTCATGATTCTTGGCTGTGACAGTGATTTTGCTAGTTTGTTGAAGCAATCCTTTGGCCAGGGAGAGAGAAGAAAAGAAAAGACTCTACCCCAAATAATTACTCATAGAATGATAGAGAAAATTATTGACACCACAGATCCCTGAGAGATACATAGAACTATTGCATAGTGAGTGGTGGATCAAAGGTCGTATCAGCCCTTTAAATCCTCTTTATGGTGAGCTGTGTGCTGAGGGGCCCTGCTTTGTGACCAAACTGGTGATGCTAATTGAAATTTTCTTGTTTTCTTGTGCAGGACAATAAAAGAGTCTTTTTTTTCACACACACACACAAGTGGAAATGGACAAAAAAAAAGCCACCAAAATGAGTGGCTTATTTGTCTTTGCAGATGATTTTGAAATGAACTTGAGATATAGTAGCCAAGGAGATGCAAGGATAAGCTTAAGAACATGTTCTGCATCGCTGGTAGTAAAAATTTGATCTTTGTTATTAATTACCACCTTTTTAGGTCTTGAAAATATTTTGCATTCAGTGACATTGTCAATGTAATTTAATAGGCACTGGCAAAATTTTTATATATTATTTTTTAAAAGTTAATTTTTTAATCATAAAATTCATATTGAAAAAAAAAAATCTTTAATCAATTAAGAAGTGTTTTTAACTTTTAAATTAAAATCAACAGTCGGTAATAGCAATTCGAGGCATACTGTCAAATGAAACTGATGATTATTTGTAAGAGTGAGTATGGGCATCGGGAAATTGATTCGAAATTGAGCAAATGTGACGGTTTTAGTATTAAGGTGGTAATTGATCTAATATTCAAATCAAATTGGACTAATCCGAGTTATTCCAAATCAAATGCTAAATATCTAATCATATGTATACATGTAATATAAATGTTTTATAATGTATTTATAAAGTTGTAATTTTATATATATATATATATATCCTTGAAGATTAGATCTTTCAATTTAATACCGAGTTTTGAAAAAAAAAAAATAAAGAATCAAATTTAGGTAACAATTTGGTCATTTTGAAATCTGACTTTACTTGATCTATGCTCAGACCCATTGGTTTTGTTGGGGTTGCCCCATATTGCAGAAGCACAATCAATGGACCAGCTGGTGGTGGGTTCAATGGCAAGTCTTAGTCCATGAAAAATTGGAAACAAAAAGTAAAAAAGGCAGAACAAATGAAAAATATTTCATTGGTAAATGCCAATGAACAAAGAAACGCTCGAATCCAAATCCTCTTGAAATATTTTGATTGCAATGATTCTAACGGTATTATAATAGAATTTCCAAGCTAAATTTCCTAAATCAACTGGTGGTATGATTGCCCTATGTCTTCAATAGTTATATCAGCTACTTCCATATCCATTTTGAAGGAAATTATTCCCTATCAAAACAGCAAAAGCAAATGACCCTAGCTATTTAGGGTGAACAAAAACCAGATCAAACCGACCAAACTGAGTTGGTTCAGTTCGGTTTGGTTTGATCTTTTAATAAAATCGGTTTATTCGGTTATAATTTTAAAAAAATCAGTTTTTTAGATAGAAAACCAAAAAACTGAAGTAATAAATAAATCAAACCAATTTGAATAGAATCAGATTTAAAATACATGTAATTTAATTGAAATAATCCGAACCAAACCGATTTTTATAAGATCGATTTGGTTTATAGACACATAAATTTCGGTTTAATCGGTTCGGTTAATTTAATTTTTTCAAAAATTTTAGTTCAATTTGGTTATAAATATAAAAAGTTTGATTTATTAATATTTGGTAAAAGATTGAATCAAACCGACCGAACTGCCTGTTTGCTCACCCTACTAGCCATGGTGCTATTTCAAGGTTGCTTAGGTGCATAGTTTGAAAAATTTCTTTAGAGGGCTCAAAACTAAAATAATAATATATGTCATTCAATATGTTCAATACATATATAATTGAAAAAAATAAAAAATATATAAAATTATAAACTAATAAAAATGTAAATCATACGCTCTCCTTCTTATAAATATATGCTTACTTTCATTTTTATCTATCTCAAATTATAATTGTCCTTTTTAAGAGTATAAAATTATTTAATTTTCTAATATTTTCCTATTTAATGCTCCTTGTTATTAACAAATACAAACTACCTATTTAATTGTAGATAAAATAATATAAATTATCCTATTTAACATATGGACATATTAAGAAAAATGTAAGTAAAAGTAATTGTTTTACTTGTATTAATTAGATTTTTTAATTTATATGAAAGTAGAAATTTAACATATATCATTTTTTTTTATAGATTTTTAAAATGTACAATAATTAATTTTCATATTTAAGTCAAGTATGTTTATATATTTTTAGGTATGAGATTAATCCTGTTTAAACCAAAAAATTATTTACAGCAAAACTTTTTCAATGAGTAGACTTCAAGATTTCAAATTATAAATTTTACCAAAAGAACACCTTAAGACATACATTTTGATGAATATCCTAATTTTTAGATTTTACAAGTTAATAATTAAGTTCTTATTAAAATTAAAGTAAATCAAATATCTTATTGTATGTGTAGTTATAAAGCTAATAGAGTAACGTTGAAGCAAATAAAGCTAGAAATTTTCAAGTGTAATCTTTTGTATTTCGGTATTTTTTCTTTTTTACTTTTCAGTTAATGAAATCATTTTATTTTTAAAAAATCAAATATTAAAATAAAGTTAATTATTGTATTATTTTCGTTAGTTAATGTATTTTTTATTTATAAAACAACCATAATTTATTTTAAGGGGGGCCAATGACAAAAAGAAAAGTTCTTTTTTGCCTTATATATATAAATTTCATTTTTCAAATGAAATTACAGATATCTGTTATTGAGTTTTAGAAAAGTTTAAGGAACTTTAGGAAAGTTTGATGTTGAATTTTAGAAAAACTTGGGAGGCTAAAGGAGTTTTAAGAAAGTTTGATCTTAAATTAAGTAGCTTTAAGAAAGTTTAGGATGGCTAGGCTCCTCCTTGTCTCCCCCCCTCTGCCTGCCTCTGAGATTGCTTCTTTGTGACTGCAAGGTTATACCACAAATGACAGCTTCTCTTTTTACAATGCAAGAGGGTTATGGCTCTTTGTGGATGGGGATGCTCATTCTTTTTCTCTGTAAGTGTAAATCTTTATGGGGTCCTTATACAGTAAACTCTTGGAAGAATTTATCGAAGTAAATTGGTACTGAGGTGACAGCCGAATATGGCCAAGCAAGATTTTCATTTGACCAATTTTAAAGGTTGCTACACATCACACCAATTCCCATCAAGATATGCTGATCACACATTATGAGTGCAGAAACAGTTGCTGTAGATTGTGAGATAAAAAGCTGGAGGGATTATATTAGATATGAGGAAAAAGGTTGTTTCTAGATATGGATGATCACTACTCTTCAGGTTGGCCTGCAGTTCCTAAAGAAGCAAACTGGGCTCTAACCAATTCTCCTGCATATGATGAGTCCCTTTTATTTCCGTGCTCTCCACTGCCTCATGATTTAGCCTCTGCCACTTTCCAGGTCAATGACTTTCCGTCTTGGTCTATACCCATTCAAGAGGCTAACCATGGAGTTCCATCATGGTCCATACCAACGCAAGAAGTGGCAGAAGATAGAGCTGCTTCTGTTTCCAAGAGCCATAGCCAAGCTGAGAAGAGGCGCAGGGACCGAATTAATGCCCAGCTTGGAATTCTTCGAAAACTAATTCCCAAATCAGATAAGGTATATATATTATTCCCTCTGTGTGTGTGTCTTCGTTTCACTCTCACAGGCACAGTTAAGCTCTTGCTTTTCAGGCCTACAAGGTTGAGCCTCTTCATCATTTGGTAACATTTTCTTGCTAGTCAATAATCTGTTTTGACAATTCCATCACTTGGTTCCTCATAGTTGCACAGGCATTAAGATCAGCATGAAAATTCTGCTCAATTATAACAGAACTAGTAATAAAAGAAATTTCTTGAGAACTACACTTTATGGCCTAGCATTGGATAACAAAGAGGGCATATGTCCATGTTTGGGCTTTACTTGATGTTCTGCTTCTGGGTTTGCTTGCTTATTCCTTAAAGATTTCACCAACATAGGAACTCGATAACTTGAATTCTCTTTCCTTAAGCAGATGGACAAGGCAGCTCTTCTAGGAAGTGTGATTGATCATGTGAAGGATCTCAAGGGAAAAGCAATGGAAGTAAGCGAAGCTACCACGATTCCAACAGAATTCGATGAAGTAACAGTAGATGTTGATGATTCTGATGATGTTTCTCAAGATGAAAGCTCCTCCACAAGCACCAACAAACACAAAGAGAATATATTTATCCGGGCTTCTGTTTGCTGCGACGATCGGCCGGAGGTGTTCTCGGAGCTCATCCGGGTGCTCAAAGGCCTTAAGCTCACCATAGTGAGAGCAGATATTGCAAGTGTAGGTGGGAGGGTTAAAAGCATTTTAGTGCTTTGCAATAACAAAGAGCCTAATGAGGGAGACAGTGTCATTTCCCTTAGCACTATCAAGCAATCACTCAATGTGGTGTTGAGTAGAATTTCTTCATCCTCCATGCCATCAAATTATCGTATAAGAAGCAAGAGGCAAAGGTTTTTTTTGCCTTCTCAGTAGTCACATTAGTATTTCTATATATACCAAACATTATATGGTCTAATGATGCTTCCCTTATTAGTACATGCTCTTTGGGGTTTGCAGATGTGTATTGATTTTCATGATTTCTTTAATTTGGGTTTTCAATTTTTTTTATATTAAGAATTTTTATGATAACAAAAATAAAGTTGATGAAAAATTCATTAACAATGCGCATCATTTTAAAACATAATACATAAAACTTAAATATTTTAGAAGCATGTAATTAATTATTTTTCCCTTTTTTGAAAATTTTTACCATTTCGACAATAAAAATAAAATAATTTTATGATGTTTTTAAATTATTATTTACAGATTTATTATCAATTTCAACCATAGTATTATGCTCCTGGTGCTGTATTAAGGCTATTACATAGTCCACTGGCCTATCAATTAGTCATAAGAGTTTTGGAAGATTTAAAGAGAAAATGATTCCATCAATAATAATTACCTCATCACAATTTTTTTTTTTTTTTTAAAACAATTGTCCCAATGCTCATCATGGTTGATAAAGCAACCAATTCAACCTATTCAACAGTCCACTACAGTCCATTACTATATGCCCCACATTTCAGACACTAAAAGATGCATGTTAATTTGGTTAATAAATACCCAATATCTATCAAGAACTGATGTTGTTGACTCTTTTCATAGATCCAAATTACCATCCCTGGACACGCTAGGGTTTAGCTGTTCCTACTTATTTGATTCTCTAACACTCTTTAAATGCCATATAAATATGATAAAAAATAACGAATAAGATAAATTTAGTTGGAATATTGAGAATATATATTATGTTACATTTCATCTACTGGATTTCTTTATGAGGGAATCAAATTGGAATTGGACATGGACAAATTCTGGGACTGTAATAAGTTTGGGACAAAATCAACCCTAATTTCGAAGGACCATTAGTAGAATTATTAATTTTTCAATTAAAATTGAGCTAAAATCGACTCATGAACACCCCTACTAATGTAATTTGTAATAACAAAACCCTCATCAAGGTAAAAAGCACTGAGAAAATATTGAATAGGACACACTGGTGTCATTTTGCGGTTGTACTTTTTTTTTTTCCCTTCCTGTAAACAGAAAAAGAGTACTTTTGAGATGATAAATCTTCTTCTCATATAGCATCCATTAGACGAGATGAAGCTTCAAAACTTTTCAAGTTGAGAATTAAAGACCAGCTAAAGTTGCAGCAGCGATGATATGGTGCATTCTACCTTATACCCAATAAGCAAGTTGAAGAAAGGCTACATATTACCACTAATACTAAAATAAAATCAGCTACAACCACACTCACATTAGCTGCAAAATAGTTGCATTACGACAGTTTCTTAAATCAAAATCAGATGTTCTTACTTACATTGACAATTACAATTAATTACCTCAGAATCAGATATTGTATTGAAACTATTAATTGCTTATTTTGCATCGGAGTTCTATCATGGGGGAAGGAAAGTTAATAAGCGTGATGTAAAAATATAAAATGAAATGTAAATAAAAGTTAATTAATTTTTTGTTTTGAATTTTTTTTAAAATAAGAAATTACTGAATAAAAACTATTTAAAATTTTTACATTTCATATTTTAATTCTTGATTTAAGAGATTAAATAGATATGTAAATATTTAATTTTCATTAACTCTCTCATTGACTTGCAAACAAGATTAATTTGTTAATCTCTATTTATATTTAATTTCTTAACTCGTGCAAACCTAAAGAGCAACTAGGAAAATAAAGTACAAGAAAAAAAAAGTTACATGAAAAGAAAAACAATAATACAGATTTACAATAAATTGAATTTAAGAAACATAAAGAAATAAAATTGTAGCTATACCTTATTTATAATAGGCATTGCATGAAAGTTTTTTTATGGTGGAAAGGAGAATTAATGTGGACAATAAAAATGTATAAAATAGAATTAAATAGAGTATAGTTACCTTTATTTTATTTGAGAGTTTTTTTTAAGAAATAGGAGATTGATAGATGTAATCTAGTTAAAATTTTTCCATTTTATCTTTTGACTCTCAGTTTGGGGTAAAAAAAAAAAGAAGTTGTTCAGAGATTAATAAATGAAAACATTTAACTTCTAGTAACTCTCATTTATTTATAAAATATTTTTACAAACGAAATAATTAGTTAACCTCTATTTATATTTTATTTTTTAATTTTCTCTAACTCACTCACATGCAATGTCCAAAATATTTTCGTATTTCTCCCATGTAAAATTATCTTATCACCCACTTCACTTGAAAAACACCTAGAAGTTAACGAATATGGTGAAGAGATAAGCAATTAATATAGGAAAGTACTTAAAGTAAGTAAAAACTGGTAACATTATATAATTATTGTGAGGGAAATAAAAAATTATCTAAAGAGGGTCTTAGAGCAAGTTTCTGTTCACGTAGCTTTGAAAGCAATATTTAGCAGCGCTTGAAGGAGAAACAAAAAAAAAATAAAAGGTAAAGAACAAAAAAATAAAAGAAATGTTATTCATGTGAAAAAAAAATTAAAAGGTAAAGAACATGTCCATTATTCAGAAAATTAGTTATACTTGCATCAACAAACAACCGAACCAGAAGAGTAGCCAAAGACACCAGCAAATGAGCCAAAGACACCATATAAAAGGCCTATGCGGTGTGGTGGGGAGTTGAAGTTGGGAACTAAAATGTGACAACTTTGAATTTCTAGAATGGCTATTTTGTGCATAATTTAGGGGTTAAAGGACTCTGGGGAGTCTTTGAGTTTTCCATAAACAAATTATTGACTTGTGCTAGAGCTTGAAGTGGACGGCCTTTATGCTTTTCATTTGATTCACGAAGGATGTTGTGGAGGCGAAGAGCTGATGGACCGTGCATGGTTCAAGCTATCGAACAACTTCTGCAAAGGGAATGGATGGTTAGAGTTACTTATATCTATTTATAGTTCAGATTGGTTGGCCCTTATTACTGCATGGTATAAGTCGTCAAACACTAGTAGTAGAATGTGTTTGCCTTCATTTCCTCTCTTATAAGATAAGACCCATACCATGATTCATGTTGATGATGTGGTGTTACAAGATATACAGCAATTTTCAGTAATCCACCTGCTATAATATCAGAAGGATCACTCCTTCTGATAAACGTATATTATAATTGTTGTCTTTAATTTGGTAGCGAGTAAGATTATTTAGGAATAAACATAAGAGTTCAAATGTGATATAAACGTTTTTTTAATAATGTTTTAAAATTATCATACTTAAATTTAATTTAAGAAAATAATCGAGATTTATTTTTAGAAATAACTACTAGACTAGCACATCTTTTTGTCTAACCGATACACTTAGTTGTTGCATTCATCCACTTCCCAAAAAACTTAAAAGTGTAAATTAATCATCTAAATAAGATAAGTAATGTTTATTTAGACATAAGAGATAATCCATTATTACTGAGCATTCATAAACACATTATTTTATATATTGAAAATAAGATGAAATTTTTAGAGAGAAAGAAAAAAAATAATGATGAATTTATAAAAATTATAAAAAGCTTCATGGAAAAACTTATTTCATGTTTTAACTTTTATATCCAATCTTTTTTTTTTTAAAAAAAAAGTTAAGAATATCTTTACATTGAGGCTTCGGTTTATATGAAAGATTTTAGATGACAGATTTTATAAAATCTATGAATTTAGGTTAGATTTATTGTTTCACAAAATAAAAAGAGCCAAAACTCATGAACTTCATAAAAATTTATCATCTTTCCAAAATTCCTTATTTGGAGGTTTTAAAATCCCAACTACGAGATAAGATTTTCTAAAATTCATAATGTTTAATGAATAATAGATTATTGTAATTTTTTTTTTATTTTAGGTTTTTTCTTTTTAAATCAATGGTCTATTGCTTTTTTATATTCAATCTGCATGGCGAAATCTTCAAAATCTATGAATTTTACCATCTATAAATTTAAAACTCATAGATTTTCACTGAATTTATAGATTTCAAAATCTTTGAATTCAAACAAAGCCTTATAAATAATTATACAACATCTATTAAAAAAACTTTATAATCTAAATTAATATAAATTTGATTATCAATGTAATTGATTTTTTAGGTAGATGATGGGTAAAAGCCAAGCGAGAAAAAATAGAAATTCTTAATATAATTAAGAACAACATATTGATTTGGCAATAAAATTATGATGTTATTTTTATTATATAATGCTATATTGCGATATAAATTAAAAAAATTTAAAATTTAAATGGTAATTCAAATAAGATTTAACAAAACAAAACTCTCATCGATCCATTTTTTTTTTCATTAAACAATTAAATATTTATTTATCTGTCAATTTATTCATTAATTCCTATGCTAATTAGTTACAACTGCTTTTTAATTAATTTTCTTTTATGAATTCTCATAAAAACTTTAAGCCTCATTCACGTTATCATTTTTTTTTGCAGTAGTATTTAACGAAATGAGATCCCAAGCCTATTCAAATAAATTCATAATAATAATCCCTCCATTCATAAATAATAATCGCTTTGAAGAAAAACTAAAATTTTATTTATTTATTATTTTTATATAATCAATGAATTTTAAATATTTTTTTCAATTATACTCTTATTTTTATCACTTTTCTTATAATGATTTGTAGAATTCTAAAATTATTTAATCAAGGGTAATTTGGTTTTATTCACTCATTTTCTTCCTATATTTATAACTAAGAACTAATTTCTTTATTGTAGTGAATTCATCTAAGACAACTATTATTTAGAATGAATGGAGTAATAAACATAAAACTGTCTTAAATAACTGCAACAATTCCGTTATAATGAAACTATCAATCTGTGTCTTCACTGAACTCCCGCAATAGCCGTGTGCAGTTCTTTGACACTTCTTTCAGCTTCTCTAACTCTCACCTAACCGTTCAATTACAATATCCATATATTGCCATCCCTTTTTCTCCCCTATTTTTCAATAAACAAGAAAAATACTATATAAATGTTACATATTCTCAACTTTATTTTTCTCTTATATTCTTTGAAATAATACCGAAACTACTTAGTAAGTAGCATTTTTAATTTTTGCATTAAGCTAATTAGAGAAAACAAAAAAAAAATCATAATTATCCATGTAAAATTATTATTATTATATCTATAACTATTCATATTTAAATATTATTTTATTTTTTCTTTATTGTATAAGTCGTGAATTGATTTGGTGCATATATCTAATGTAAGAAAAATTTTCTCAAGAAATATTTTGTATCAATATTTTAAAAATCTAACTGCTTATTGAATTAGTCGGCTGATTAGTTTTCAATTTGACTGGTTTTCATTTGTTCAATCTAATAATGTATTATTTTAAAAAAATTAAGAAATATATATAAAAATACCTAAAGATATTTTAAAAATCATAAAAATAGTATAATATGATAAAATAATAAAAATATTTTTAATATTTAAACTTCAAATAAAAGGTGTAATTTTTAAAAAATTTTGAACTTTTTTACAAAATAACATAATTTTAGGTCAAGTCAAGTTAGTTGATTAATCAATTTTAATTAATTTTTTTAATTTTGATTGATTTAAACCCATTTTAATTAATTTTTTAATTTATAACCAAAACCAACCACAAATTGATTTTTAATTTCACCCATCTAACCAATCAATCTATACTCTATAAGAGAAGATAAAACAAAAAAGAAACCTAACTGCCACAGTTTTGGAACAGCAATTTTTTTTTAAAAAAATCAATATATATTTTTCAATAAATAAATAAATAAATAAAATCAGAGCCAATTACTTAGTTATAACTCCCCTATGTCACCCGCATCCACTTCAAAACAAAAACTGATCCAAGAACAGAAACCAAAATATTATGCGTATATATTGATTTAAAAAAAAAGAAAATTTAATAATAATAACAAAAACAGAAAGTAACGATCAAATTCGTTGTGTCATCGTGCGGTTTTACGGTTCACACCAACAACCCCTTCTGCTTGAAACCGTATCATCATCTCCTCATTCATTCCTCTTAATTATAAATCGAAACCCAACCTCTAAATCAATAAACTTATATTTCTGTCTTTTCATTGGTTTCTTGATTCTTGATGGGTTCTTTCAACGCCAATAGCAGCGACAGGATCAAGGGTTCTTGGAGCCCACAAGAAGATGCTAATCTCATCAAGCTGGTGGAGCAGCATGGCCCAAGAAACCGGTCTTTGATCAGCACTGGCATTCCTGGCCGCTCAGGAAAATCTTTCAGGCTACGGTGGTGCAACCAGCTCTCGCCCGAGGTTCAGCACCGCCCGTTTACTCCCGCCCAGGATACTATCATTGTGCAGGCCCATTCTGTTCATGGTAACAAGTGGGCTACCATTGCCAGACTCTTACCTGGTCGCACGGACAATGCGATAAAGAATCATTGGAACTCTACTTTACGCAGGAAACGCGCGGGTCCGCGTCATCCGAGTCCAACAGGGTGACAAAACGGAAGTATTTAGATGTTTCGGCTGAGTCGGAAACAGAGTCGGGAGTTAAGAGGCAGTGCTTGGGGTCTTCTCCGGAGCATAGTAGTTTTGGTGGGGATGTGGGTATTGTGGAGCCTGAGACTTCGTTGACTTTATCCCCGCCAGGGGACGGAATTGTTACGGCGGAAATGGAGGAGAGGACAGAAGAGGTGGCGTTAGTGAAGGAGGAAAAGAAGGCAGAGGAGGAGGTGGAGGAGAGATGTGGTGTGCAGATAGAGACTTTTTTGCTGACCATCATGCAAAAGATGATAGCAGCAGAAGTTAGGAGTGGAATTGATAGATTAAGGGCTCAAGATGGGGTGACAAAAGATCTATAATGTCACACGAGATTTCCACTCTTTCTGGCTTTTCTTTTTCTTTTAGAACATGCTTAGTGGGTAATTAAAAAACTTGACATTTAATTTTATTTTAAGCAGTGCATCTTTGGACAATAAGGGTGGACCAAACAAAGAAGTTGGAAAGTGATCATTTTTATGGTGCAGCACTCTAATCCCATAATTTCATTTCTTTTCTTGGAACTCTTTTGTTCCATTAATGAACATGTCAATCACTTGGGACAAGTACCAAACGAGCAAAACATTAGATAATGAACCATAGAGCAGATTGTACTATGCCATTGGCCTATGATCTCAAAGTGAACATTAGACATGAAAGATTTTCTTAACATCCTTAAAAATGACAATTTCATTTTCTCTCATATGCCCTGCCCTATACGATATAGCAAAATTGTTATGTCAATTTTTAATCAAGGAAGAGACTTGTTAATGAATCGCTACAGCCATGCTTGTGTCAGTTTCTAAGACTAGTAAACGGCTCTCTCCGTGGCTGTTAACTAAAGCCGCTTTCTTACTACAGAACATCACCGGAACTTACTTTAAGCCTCCACACAATACAGAGCGGATTCAATCAGAGAATCAGAAGGTTATCCATTCGTTCGGTCTCCACTGCATGACCCAAACGAGACATCATTTTCAAGGACTTTTAACTCAGTTGTAGCTGATTTGATCTCCAGTCATAAAAGCTTCAAATATTGACCATAATTCCTATGTTCTTAAGATTACAGGATGTGCTTATAACCAATGAAGAGGCATACTTAAATGTAACAAGCCAAGGGCTAAATCCTTAAATGGCAAAAACATTCCAATGAAATGCAAGAACGGGCAATATCACTCTATGCGCAAAATATTTCAGCACAAACTTGAATATTAACAACAAATTTAAACAACAGTCATTCACATGATAAGCACCAAAATAGCATGGAAACAGGGCATCTATCGAATACCGATTAGAAGGATTCCCTTAGAAGAAGCTATCCCAAGACTGAAACCCTGCTTCAAGTTTACAACTCTATTCCCTTCTGATTCAGTCATATTAAACAGCTCCTGATCCCTAGGTAGCTAAATCCTACATTATCCTCATCGATATGCCAGCTACATAGAATAACATAGACCAAGTAGCATACCAAACAGGCATACGAATCGCAAGTTCATATTATTGGCATACAACGAAAACAAAGTATAATGCAGAAAATCATCATATTAAGATTGAATCATATGCTTCTATCATGCAACCATTGCTAATAGCCAAGTAAAGTTCTGTATCAGCCACACATACGTCAATCTGATTTTGCACACCAGTATGAACACAAAATTCCAGCAAATTTCAATACCGCTAAGTACTTAATAACCATTAACAAACAGCATAAAAATGCGATATCAATGAAGAAATAAGAATAACCCAATAAGCAAAAATAAAATCCCATTACCATTCAATGGAAAATAAGAAGTCTAACAAAGATATACCCAACAAAACATGAAATTAAACACCAATGCAAATACTATTACATAAACCGGTACAGATAAAGCAACAAACTAGAAACTAAACAACGATAATTCGTTTGACAACTTGTTGTAATTAAGTAAAAAACTATTTGGATCTCTGTCTCATCTTTCTGCGCTTCCTCTTCAGCCTCCTCATACGCTTCTTTTTCCACTGAAAAAAAAGCCCAAAAAAAATAAAAAACCAAACAAATCACTTGACCAAAGCAGTTAGACAGATTTAAGGGTAGGAATACCTTGGCTCTCATGGTGACGAGATAGTGAAGCTTTTTTGTGCCTTCAAGATGATCTGTTCTTGAACAGCAGGAGCAGACGATAGGGTCTTAGGGTTTGTGGATGTTTATATGATAGGGGAAACCCTATTTGCTTTTGGGTTGTTGGCAGCCCATGGGGAAACTGCGGGGTTTGATATACTTGGGCTAGTTGGGCTGCCACTTTTGACATTGATGGCCCAATGAGTAAAATGGGTAACTATACGAAATTACTAGTTTAGATAAGGCAATTTCAAAGTTATCACTTTCAATCATGTAATGGACTGATGAATTCTATTTCAGGGGTAAGTGTGTCTGGTCGGCCATGAGGTAAGACCCCATCTGCCAAGAGATAGCATGTGCCAAGAATCAAGGCAATTTCAATGACCCACAAGGCACCAGCACCACTTGTCAATAGAAATTTAGCAAAGCAGGCAAGCAGTGGGGAGCAACAATTTCTCTTCAGCAATTCTACCCCAACACAATTTAATTCGTTTATTTGATACATAATTACAAGCCAACTGAGTGTTTTATCAAATCTAGCAACAAATGAATTGAGTTTCATGTTTATTTATTTATATCAAATCTAGCAACAAATTTTTCTTTTTCTTTTTTTAAATCAAGTTCTTCAAAGGCAACCACATCCAAAATCCTGCTGATGAGTTGACAAACAAGAATCGATCGAGTTGGCAACTTGCTTACACTATCTCTCTCTGCTCAACTTGCCATCTCTTTCAACCTAAATCGTCGCTGCCACCTCTCCTACTAAAATTGTTACCACCACCTGTGTCTACTCAAATCACTTTCACCACTTCTCCTGCTAAATAAAGAAGTTATCTTGGTTCATTTATTGATTTCAAATCTTGTAATATATATCGACGAGAGGCTAAATTTATCAAATTTCATGTTTTTCTTACACAAAAAGAGGCAGCTGATATACTGTCCATTTCAAAGTCTGAAATTGCTTCCTTTTTTTTCCGCCATTGCAAAGTTAAAAGGAAGAAGCTAAAGCAAAATATACTAATCTTTCTTGATATAAAGGGCACCAGTGATTGGTGGTTCGTAAAGGGAGGATAAAGGTACTTGCCTTGGGTCTTTTAACTGCTGGTTGGTTTCCCGGCGATGCTGTTCCCATGGGCTTTGAACTGGGCACCATGAACAGTATCGAATCCGAAGCAAGAGAAAACTGAAAATTTTTCTATTATATTGTGAGTTTGTCTCCATGGTTGTGATATCGACCACTGTTCTGTTTCAGCTTTTGCTGGATTTATTGAATGATTAATCAGGTTTTTAATTTTTTTTTTTTAGTTGGCAATGTCATGAATTATAGGAATTGAGGGATTTTTTTAATTAATTATTTTTTCTAATGAGTTTATTGGTAATATTGATGCGGTGATGATGTGCTGTGTTATAGTAGTTGAACAGTATAGAAAATGAAAATTTGAATGAAAAAAGAAAGTAAATAGATTTTTTATATTTATTTAATATAAAATTTAACAATCTAATGAAATAAAATAAAGATATATTTTAATATAGATTTTAATGTAATTTAGCAAAATTCAGGAGGATGATAGTATTTAACCCATTTAAATTTTTACCAAAATTTTATTTATTCCTTTTCAACACAATATAAATCATATTCACTCTAACATTAGACAAGATATAAGGGCAGAAGATATGAATAATTATTGGATTTCTAGAACATTCACGAAGGTGAAAAAGAGAAATTGTGATTAACAACGGAAAAACTTGTGTTGTTACTATTGAATATTGTTTTATATACAAAAAGAAAAGTCAACAAATTTTGTCCACTGTAACAAACTGCTTAAGCAACTAACTAATAAATGTTAACTAACTACTAAACTAACCAGCCAATTAAATACCGATAACTACAACTAAAATTAGCTGCTCTCGACTCCATTTTACCTGCAAAGCAACTGTATTAGCCTCCCTCAAGCTGCAACATACACATTGTGTATACAAAGCTTGGAAATAACATATGAAAAAGGAGCAATAAGGGGCTTGTTGAAGCACTTTGCAAGTTGATCGGTAATAAAAATAGGCGACAAATGAAAAACCCCAACAACAACCTTTTTCTTTACCAAGTGGCAATCATTTTTATGAAACATAGGATTATGAGCAATGTAGATAGCAAATTGACTATCATAATACAACACAGTAGGAGGATCACGAGAAATGTGCAGATCATGAAACAAGTATACAAGCTACTAAATTTCACAACAAGCCACATCCATAGCTTTGTACTCAGCTTCAGAGGAAGATTTGAAGATAGTGTGTTGTTTTTTATATTTCCAAGACATAAGAGAACTGCTAAGAAAGATGCAATAACTAGTTATTGACTGCCTAGTGTCTCGACAAGCTACCTAATTTAAATCAACAAAACCCTTCAAATGAAGAGAACTAGAATAAGAAAACAATAAACCCTAATCTAGTGCTTTCTTCAAGCACTTTAGCACCCTGTGTACAACTTTGACTAGGTTTGTAGTAGGACAATTAAGAAACTGAGAGACTTGTTGCATTGCAAATGTTAAGTTAGATCTAGTTTGACAGAGGTATAAGAGTTTTTCAATGAGCCTTCTCTAGCTAGTGACATCCTCATAAAGATCATTGTCACCTTTGCAAAACTTCGATGGAGATGACATAGGAGAAGAAATAGGTTTGGATGAAAGAAAACCTATTTCAATCAACAAATCCAAGGCATATTTCCTTTGATATAGATTAATTCCCTCCTTAGACCAAGCTACCTCTGATCCAAGAAAACACTTCAATTCACTAAGGTCTTTAATTTGGAATTGAGCATGTGGATGATATGCTCAATCAAAAAAAATATTATCACTAGTCAAAATTACATCATCTACATAAACCAGCAGAGTGATAAAGGAACCATCATAAGATTTAGTGAACAAGAAGCTATTAAAGGAAGATTGACTAAATCCTTGATGGAGAAGAGAAGAAGTCAACTTGGCATGTCATTGGCTGTTGGCTTGTTTAAGTCTATATAAGGACTTGGTTAGCTTACAGACTTGATTTAGGATACTCAATTTGAAACCCAAGAGGCAAAGTCATGCACACTTCTTCATTTAAATCACCATGGAGAAAGGCATTGTTGATATAAAGCTGATGTAAATGCCACCCTTTAACAACAACAATAGCTAATAAGGTTCTAATTGCGACCATCTTAACAACAGGAGAAAATGTGTCTAGGTAGTCCAAACCATGTTGTTGTATGTAACCTTTCGCTACCAATCTAGCCTTGCATCTTTCAAAAGAACCATCAGCTCTATATTTAACCTTATAGACCTATTTACAACTAATAGGGCATTTGTTATGTGGCAAATGAGTGAGTTCCTAAGTGTGATTAAGTTGTAAAGCTTTAATTTCTTCATCCATAGCCTTTTGCCAACATGAATGTTTGATGGCTTCATTATGTGAACTAGGCTCTGAAATGCGATTGATAGCAGTAGAGTAAGCTTGGTTTTTAAAAAAGAGAAGAGAATAAGACAAGACTTTATCAATAGTGTGAGGAGAAGTAGAAGGAAGATTAGACTGAAGAAGAGAGGAACAACTATAATCCTTCAAATAGATGTGTGGTTCAGTGAGTCTAGTGGAATGTCAAATAGAAGGAACAATAGGAGTAGAAGATGAGACAGTAGAAGAAGGAATAAAAGAAGAAAAAAGAAGAGGTGGAGAATAAATGGGATTAGGATTAGGAGAAGGATCTAGA
>CATIWR010189115.1:0-13725 GCA_949677035.1 Omphalea diandra
ATATATATATATATATATATATATATATCGGAGAATGAAGTATCATAACTTACAATTTAAATATCTTATGATATTATAAAAGTTTCAATGTTGATAACTAATTCAAGGTATTTGCTTCTGTTAATATTTTTCTATGATCATATATAAACGACATTTTTATCTTTTTATCATTAAATATAATATATAATATGCTGCTAATTTAAATTAATAAAATAATATATGCATATATAATAAAATTTGATTTTATGGGGACACTTTGATCTCTCTCAAATTTATTCCTGGCTCTGTCACTATTTTTGAGCATTAGAAATAGAGAGAGAAGCAGAGGGGTCGCCCATATTTCCAGTAGCACGTGACATTGCTTCACAAAAGCATAGGAATTTCCATTTGTTTAAGAAAATAGTATGTATATATTATGCCGCCCATAATAACACTTTTCGTTAGAGCAAGACAGGACACGTGTCATGTCGTGTGTTCAGGAAAAAAGCATGTGACATGAGCATTGACAATCACTCACGTAGTTGTGTCCCAAACAAGGAAGAAGGAAAACAAACAATTATATGCGGCAGAGAGGTAGAAAGCTCGTTATCGTTTTTTGCTTGGTTACTATAATTCTACTATTTATATATTTATTATAATATATCTAAATACTCAAATATTGCTTATTTTTTAGGCTAGAATAAAATGACATTAAAAAGTTATTTTTAATATATCGTGCGCACGATATACAATAGCAGAATCATAAATCAATGTTTGGAAGTTGAAAATAAAAGTAAACAAATAAAAAAGATTAAATATATCATTTTAAAAATTTTGTGCAACATTTAGGTAGGAAATATGTAAATTTTAAAAATAAAGAGGGGCCAAATATATAATTTTAAAAAATTTATATAAAATTATGGAAAAAATATGCAATATTAAAATTTTGAGGGGCCGAATATATAGTTTTAAAATTTTTATATGAAATTTATGGAAAATTAATAATTTTTAATGTTTGAGGATCAAATACTTAATTTTAAAAAATTTTATATAAAAGTACTAGAGAAAATTAGTAGTTTAAAAAGTTGAAAAGATGATGGGAAGGAGTGGGGAAGAAGCATGGTTCTTCATCCTATACCTAGCCCTACTCCGAACTATATATAGTATACAAACTATTATTATCATAGTTCAAAAATAATATGGATATAAATCAATTCAAAAGTATTCAAATACATAATTTAAATTCTTTTACAAGTAGTTAAATATTTCATTAACACCTCTCTATAAGCTAATGCCAATAAAGAACAAAGACAAAGCTTTTCTCAAAATTGTTGTAAGAATTGGTAGGGAAGCAGATTCATAAGAATATTTGTAATTTGATTAGAACTATTGCTAATGTGAACATGGAGTTTATTCAAAGTTACTTGTTCTTAGACAAAATGATAATGCATTTCAATATGCTTTTGTGCAGGCATGGTACACTAGATTGACGCTTAAACAAACTATCCCACATTATCACACCGAAGAACAAAAAATTGAGGGAGTTGAACACTTGGTTCTTAAAATAAAGAATGCAACCAAATTAATTGTACAATTATATTGGTTGTAGCTAATGAGAATCAATACATAAGCAACTTTAAAACTTCAAGAAATGATGGGAGCTATTAAGAAAAGCTCATTTAAGGTTCAAAAGGCATTACCAAAACTACAAAAGATGTTTTATTTGCTCATGAAAGTCAAATTAGAATAGCTAAAGCCATGAAAAAATAAGATGCTTATTTGCACAAGGTGTTTTATTTACACTTGTCTTATTTGTACAAGTAGCTTTATTAGCACTAGTTTAAGAGATATAGGTTTGCACATCATTAAAGTTTCATCAAAGAACATTTTAGGGCAAATTTAAAAGCTTGTACAAGCTAATGGGTTACCTAAAAGAGTAAAAATTGGATCAAGAGCTTATAAGGAGGAAGGAGGCTTTTTAAATGATAAGTTTGGGACAAATTCGACTACTCACTTAAGCCTGCGTGAATATGGGCTTGCTTTTCATTGTGTAGTTGAATTTGACAAGAAGAAATTGTTTTTGTTGCCTATTAGAATTGTTATTAAATTTTTTCTTTAGTTTAGTACTTAGTTTAAAATAAGTTTTCCTATTCCATATGGAACTAGTTTTCTTTTTCCTTTTAAAATTCTATTTAAGAAGTTAGTTAGGACTTATTTTCCTATTCAAAATAGGACTCAATGCACAATAAATAGGGTGTAAGACCTCTTAGTTGAATATTTAATCAATCAATATAAAAACATTTTTTTCTCTTTAATTGTGAAAAATACTATGTTGGTTCTTTTAAGGATGTTAGAAACTTATCAAGTAGTTTACTTATGGCATTATAAACTTGACTTATCCCTTGTGTTTTTCCTTTATTGAGTGTGGCATGGCTTTAGGTCTTGTCTCATAAATAAACATTAGGTCAAGGTTCTTATTAAGTCTGTTTTAGCATATCTTAGAAAATTTGTATTCAGTACTCATGTTCGACCTTGCAATCTTATTTGTAGGGTTCACATTAGTTTTGGTATTAGAGCTAAAACTAATTAGGTATGCAATCTTTCATTTGCTTTGTTTAGCTTCATTATCATTCAAATAGTACTAATTACTTTTTTAAAACATCAGTTTGTATATCACTACTTTTTTTGCACATAATTTTTTTTTTTGGTGCTATCTACAATTGTTTGTAATCAATTTTAGTCTAGTATAAAACAAGAAGAAGAAAATAGAAGAAAAGAAAAAAATTAAAATTGTGAAAAGCAATATGCCTTGTGAATTGCAATTAGGTTTTGGCAAATAAAAAGCTTTTCATTTTTTGTTTCCTCTTAACATATTGTTCTGTACATTTTAAAATACTTGTGTGTAAATTTTTCCTTTTCATTCATAAAAAATTATTGAAAACAACCACCCTTAAGTTGTAATTTGCAATATGCCTTAGTATAGTCCAACCTTTTTTTTTTTTTTTGTTTCCTTTAAATATTGTGTTTCAAACATCCAAAAGACAAATTTTGTGTTTGTAGCTTTTTGTTCTTTGTTTAGGATAATTGCCTCTTATTAATCCAACCTACTTCATCCTCTTTTTTCTTTGCATTTGTTAGTTGATTTGTTGATTGTTTTCTTTTTTTTTTATTATTGTTATAAGCTAACATTCTTGATTTTTTATTTAGTCCCATAAAGATCTAAAGATAAGAATTAAGAGTGGTAAAAAGCAAGATGTATGAGCAACATCAAGATAAAAGCTAATTTTTGTATAAATACGAGCATTGAGTGCCATAATCTTAAAAGTAAACACATGAAGGAGTGCTTGTGAGATTATTTTATACTAACAATCTTGTAGGTTCAAACATGTCAAATAATAAAGATAAAGGTATAGGAAAAAAGAAGATGAAAGATCCATCATTCATGTTTAAGAAGTCCAAAAATAGTTTGAGAGCATGAACTCGATAGTGGAAGAAATTAGAGACAAATTTTGAGAGATGAAATGATACTTTAGTTAAATTACAAAAGGGACAAAAATGTAAAGATCTTAATATGCAAAAACATGATGGGTATGCCACCATAGGAGATGTTCAAAATGGTATGGAGTACCTATTAGATGGAGAATTGATGGTTGTTAAATGCACTTTTCTTTGTTTGAAAGGTTGAAATTGCTTACCATAAAACATCTAAGGCCATACAAACTATAATGATTGCATGAATATGGAGAATTCAATGAAGACAAATAAGTGTTCATTTCATTCATTATGTATCAAGATGAAGTATTATGTGATGTTCTTCCTATGCAAGTTAGTTTTATACTTTTAGGACATCCTTGGCAAAATGATAGGGGAGCTAAATAGGATGAATACACTAATAGATACTTTTTAAAAAAAGATGAAAAATCAATCACTCCTACTCTATTAACTCTAAGAGAAGCTTGTGAAGATAAAAATAAAATTTAGAAAAGGGAATGATATAACAAAAAAGAGTGAAAAAGAAAATATGATTAAAAATAAGAGTGTAAAAAAAATAAAGATGGAAAAAGAAACAGAGGAAAAAAATAGAGGCATTGAAAAAAAATAAGAGAGGTTGAAAATAAAATAAGAGAAAAAGAGAGTGAAAATAAAATAAGAGAAAAAGAGAGTGATACAAAAAAGAAAAGTAGAGTGAAAAAGAAATGTAAGGCTCGAAACTTGGTTCTTAGAGGTCTCCTATAAGTGATAAGCATAAAGAGGATAAATTTGATGAAATGATGATGGTTTTAATGATAATATGATGACTATTTATGTTATGATATGAGTTAGAAAGGATGATTAACAGATATGAAGGTAAAAGATGCCAAGTCATTAGGAGAAAGTAAGTGTAAGTTATAATGCATAAGTATGCCTATGTAAGAAAGAATGATTAATGAACACATATGAATAATGGTATTAGAGGTTTAATAATGAATAATACATAAATATATCATATGAAAGAAAGTTATATTAAGGTACATATTAAAAAGAAATGAGGGAGGATGGTGGAAGTTAAGGTGTAAGCTAAGTTAGGTGCATGATCTCTGATGGCTATTAAGGTATGTAAGTATGCTTAATGTGTGATTAAATAAAATTTTAATGAAGTGTTTTAGATGCCTAAATTTGGTATTTGAAGTGTCTTAAAGGAAGAAATGAAGAGTTAGACAACTTCATAGCTGCCTTGTCTTAATGTTACTGCCTATGTTTGTTTAATATGTGCCTAATTTGTGTACCTAATATACATTAAATGACATGATAATAATATATTTTAGATAATTTTTAGATGTATATATTTTTGTTTGAATTTTGTTAAAGGAAAGAACAAAAGGTTGAAAGCAAAGCATCTGAAAGGTTCGAGTACTCTATTTAGGCATTTTGGTCTTTTCACACCCTTTTATCTTTACTTTCATTCTAAAAATTATAAATCTATTTTCCATCATTATTAATGCCTAAAAAAAATGTTTTAAGTATATTAAGGAAAAGGACAAAAGGGTGGAAGCATAAGTTTATGGGTAGGAATTAATATTTTTGGTGGACCTTTTTTAGAATACTCTATATGGGCATTTGAGTCTTTTTACACCTTTTTCTCTTTATCTTCTTCCTAAACATGACTCCAACCTAGTTTGTTTTATTAGTTTTTAGTATTACAAAGCTCACTAAAATCCTCCTAAAATCTCTCCTCCATCCATGGCTGCCAAATCAAGTTAAGATAATCAAGTTTGCACATCTAATCTTTTTTCATCTTTTAAGTAAGCTGTTGACTTTATCCTTCCTATTTTAAGTAAGTTATAATCTTGTATATTTTTTTTCTATGTTTGAATAAGTTTGTTTATGGTGTTTTGGAGCTTGGTGGTGATGAAAGAGATGGAGTTATGTGTTAGTATTGCATGAAAGGTGATATTATCATAAAAATGACATTTAGATATGTTTGAAGTGTGTGGAATGTTCTCTTAGTTCTTGATGATTGATGGTTTATTAAATGATAATTAATATTATAATATTCTTATTTAAGAAGGAAATTGAGCATAATTGGTGTTCTACACCTTGGTTGAACTAAAGACAACATTAATGTAGTATACAGTTGGAGCTTTGAAAGTTATTCATATATATGGATTGATTGTATGAATTATTGATGATTTTTAACTTCTTAAATGTTATTTTGCATCCTAAACTTATTGTTTATGATGATAATTAAGGCTTAAAGGATGTCTAACTTCTTAGTTATATTAAGTTAAATATTGATGTCTTAATACACTTATGGTTGTTCTTTATTTAAATGAATTTTAATTGCAAGGATAATTGATATAGTTTGAGTTCCTTGATATTATTTAAGTTATTAAATATTGTATAGAAATATAAACTTGAGGTTTAGAGTTATATTAAAGTCTTGAAAGATGTCTTATATCCTAGTTGAGATAGAGGAAATATTGATGTCTCAATGTGTTTTATGAATGTCTTTGCAAAAATTAATTATGTTTATAAGGAAAATTGATGTTAAATTGAGTTCCTTGATGATATTTAACACTCTAGACTTTATGATTAGAGTCAAATGTGAATGCAAGAGATGTTCTTCATTTAGTTGGGGTAGGATTACACATGAATGTCTTAATAAGTATATGGATGGTTTATGATGAGAAATAAATATGTTGATGAATTTAGGAGCATAAATTGATGACTATGAAGTGAGTTAAGGATTTTAATTATGGATTACTATATGGTATATGGTGATGTTAATATTGATACTATGAATGAGATAAAAAGAAAGTGATGACATTAAGTTTAGTATGAAGGATCATAATTAAGTTACAAGCTAGCACTAATGAAAGTTATGTTTGCATGCTTGATTGATGTTTAGGACTTTATTGTCCTTATAAGAGCTTTTGCTCTATCATGATATATGTTATGTTTATGTTAGATGTTCTATAGGTTAGTTTGAGTAATTCTCAAAATTTTAGATGTTATAGTAACAATTCAATGTATATCTATGCTTAAGCATGTGTATGGGTGAGATAATTAAGAGTAAGTAAAGATAAAGGTAAGAACAAACAAGGCTAAAACAAAGAGATAAAGAACTAGTAAAGGGTAAATAAGGAAGAACTATGGCTAGTAATGAAAGGTAAAAGATTTTATCACGGCATTTAATATCCATTACATAAATGCATCATAAATTCCTTACTTAATTTTCCATTAGGAGCTCACCCCTCCCTTCCCCCCTTCCACACTCACACACATACATAAATTGTTTTATAGTTAAACATAAGATTAATGCCATAGATATATGCTTAAGGTTAAAGGCTAGAGATAAAGTTTTAAGTTATATATCATATATTGTTTAGGCACTACATTATTTCTTTGTCATTGCCTACGGTAATGATGTACATGTATCATTGAAAGAGTTATAAATATATTAAGCAAAATGTTAAGTTATAACCTATATTCTTAGTAATCTCTACAAACTCTAATTTATGAATTATGTGATAAGTATATGTCTAAGGTTGATGAAATGTAAAATGATTATGATGCATGTTTAGTGGAAATGATGTTAAGGAATACTAAGATTTATGGCCTATGTAAGTTAAATTCTTATGACAATAAAAAGAATGTTGCAAATAGAACAACCTTGAGTGGACCTCTAATTCTAAGATTATTTAAATGGGAGAGTTTAATGTTTAATGATATGTATATAATGGAAGCAAAAAAAAAAAAAAAGAAAATAATAAAATGAATAAGTTGGTGAGTCTAGACTCCCTCATGATGACATGATAAGAAATGAAAAAAATAGCTATAGGACAATGTAAGAAAATTTTTTATGAGATGTTTGGGATCAAGCTTGACTTAAATCCCTATCTCCCACTTGTATTATCCTAATAATCAAAAGTGGGGCAAAAGCTAGTATGGTTTATGGGGAAAAAGTATAAATTTAAGATTTAAGGTCTTAGATAGTTTAGAAATGGGCTTTAACCACGAGTAATTAGGCTTGCTACGGGTTCTAGAGGCCTTAAGCCTTATTGTTCTCTAGTGTCGACACAGTTCTAAATTCAGGTTATGACAAGAAAATAAGGTTGAAAGTGAAAAAAAAAATAATGAAGAGAGAAAAATAGATAGATGGAGAATGAAAAGAATGAAAAAGAAAGCATAATAATAAAAAAGATAAGGTTAAAAAAGCTTTATTTTCTAAATAGTCTATGATTGTACCTTTAGACAAAGAGGCTTATTTTGGTTATAACAAATTTAATGTTCTTTGCTTAGTGTTTTTGTTTCCTTTTTGTATATTTTTTATGATTTATTATCCTTTCCTACTATATGAAAGAAATTTCTTTGTAAGAACTTAAATGAATGTGTTCATCTTATATTTGAACCTAGTAGAATGATATAGGTACATCTAAGGCATCCAATCCAAAGGTGTTCTTAGTTACCTATGAGAAGAGATGTTCTTTTTCTTGTGGCTACAAGGATCAATGACTATAAAGTGGAATTACATGGTAAATGTAATGTTAGAGTTATTTTTTTATTTTCTATCTTTCTCTTTATTTTAATGTAGGTCATGATTTGAGGACGAATCTTTTTGAGGAAAGAGGGAATAGTGAGAACCAATATAATAACAATTTTAAAACTTTAAATATTGATAAGAGTTATCAATGAAACCTTATTCAAGCTTTAAAAGGCACTATTAACTTCAAAATATGCTTTATTTACTCAAAGAAGTCAAATTAGAAGAGTTGAAGTCATGAAAAAGTAAGCTGCCTAATTTGCACTACCTTATTTGTACAAGGGATCCTATTTACACCAGTTCACGAGATATGGGTTTGCACATCATTAAAGCTTAGGAATCATGAAAGAACATTCATGGATAAAGATATAAAGCTTACATGGGTTGCCTAAAGGAGTAAAGATTTAATAAATAACTTATAAGAATACATGAGGCCTTTTAAATGATAAGTTTAGGTTGAATTAGATTACTTACTTACGCTTAACTAGGCTTCTTTTTCCTTATGTTGGCTGAATTTGATACTATCTAAAACTTGTTCTTATTACTTATTAGGATTGTTATTAAGTTTTCTCTTTAATTTAGCACTTAGTTTCGTAGTTAGCTTAAAACTAGTTTTCTTATTCCATATGGAACTAATGTTACTTTTTCTTTTAGAATTCTATTTAGGAAGTTGTTTAAGAATTATTTTCCTATTTAAAATAGGACTTGTTGTACTATAAATATGGTGTAAAGCCTCTTAGTCAAATATTTAATCAATAAATATTGAGACATTGTTTTATATCTAATAGTGGGGAATTCTATCTCAGTGCTTTTAAAGACTTTAAGAACTTATCAAGTAGATTACTTATAGTGTTCTAAACTTGAATTATAACTTACCTTTTTCCTTTCTTGAGTGTGGCACTATCCCTTTTCTATATATCTTATTTATAGATGTTAGTTCTAGTTTCTTATTAAGCCAATTTTAGCATATCTTGGAAAACTTATATTCAGTTTTATAATATTCATGTTAGGTCTTACAATCTTATTTATAGGGCTCGTGTCAATAGCATTTTTCCCATTCTTTATCAAGGAATGCATCATTCTAGCTTATTTTATAGTGTGACAAGAAATTAAAATTTATCCTAGATATACAACATAATACTAGTTGATCGATATTCATTTGCGTAACCTTCCTAACATACATTAGTAAAATATTAGATATTTGTTAAGGACTTAACAAACTTAAGCCTAAGAGAAAATGTGTCTTTAATAAAATCTAACAACTATCTAACTGGTAACCAATGATCTTCAGTTAAGTTATTATATATTGGTATAAGTGATTATTATAAAGGCAATATTTGGCCTCATTATTATGGCATATTGAAGGGCACCAACGGTCTAGCAATACAATTCTAAATCATTAAATAGCGAATTAGTAGTATTAGTTAATGTGAATGCCATATAAGTAGAACATCACTTTACAAATTCCATCTTTGTTTTAGTCAATAGATCAGTTAAATATTTTCACTGAGATAATATAAAACCAATGACATTGTATTGAATTTCCATAATAAGAAAGTAATGAAGTTTACCTTGAGCCTTGACCATAAATTTAACTACTAAATGTTGGATAACACACTAAATTTGAATTATTATCTATCATAAGGATATCATCCATAAAAATCAAAACAAATAATTTAGTGTAACCAATAATACTAACAAAAGGAGAATAATATGCTTTTGAGGCCTAAAATGACATTAAGAAATTGACTAAGGTAATTAAACCATGACTTTGGAGAGCTTTTTTAAGACTTCATAAGTACTTATGCAAACAACATACAACATTGGAATGATCTTTATTAATAAAGCCATATGGTTAAGCAATGTAATGCAAGAAGGCATAGGAAACATCTAATTATTAAAGGTTTTAACCATGATACAAAACAAGTGCAAGAATAAGTATCACACAAATAGTTTTCACAAAAGGATAGAAAGTCTCTCAATAATTAATGGATTCGCACTAACTATACGCTTTTATAACTAGACAAGCTTTAAACCTCTCAATTGAATAGTCAAACTTATATTTAGTCTGATACACCCATTTCTTACAACCAAGTTATAGTGTTTTGGCTTGGGCAATAATGACCAAATCCTATTGGTAATCAATGGTTCAAATTCCTCACTTATGTCTTTTCTACATTTTGAGATATTTTTTAGATTGAGTAAAATAAGTTGATTAAATAATAATGTTTAGAGTTACTAGTATAATTATAAAGATATTACATTAGATTTTGCTTGGGCTAGTTAGATGAAGGCGTATAGTCTAAGTGCATTTTATATTTTTAGGCTATTTTTGCTAACATATAGTAGGTAGATCTATAAGAGAAATATCAAACAAAGTAATAAGAATGGAGTTTTGTGTTTTAGATGAACTAGAAAAGAGATTAGGATAAAGACCCAAATCAACACTTAAGTTTAAACTTGGAAGCTTTTTATTGGTTAGATTAGTTGAGGAAGTTGGCAGGCTTAAAGGCTGGAGATTGGTTAGGTAACTTTCAAAATGGGTAGTTAGGGTTGTAAGGGCAAGGTCCTTAAAATAGATATTGGTTGCTTCAATTATTGAATTGAAAATTTTGGTTATGGATTTAACAAGTATCAACCGATATTAAATTTGAGTTGGCAGCAAGAAATTGGGATATGTTGGATGTGTCTTAAAGGGAGATGATGTCTAGTATTCGAATTAGACTAGATTACATGTGAAATATTAAAAGGGATAAATTTGAGTGAGATGAGAATGGGATGGTATTATTCAAATATGAACTTCAAGGATGACAATATTGGGAATGTTGATTCTTAATAAATTTGGAGTTTGCAATTGGCAAAGATTAAGTTGGCACATCATGATTGGCTATTAGGTGAAAAGTAGGAAAGATGGCAATAAACCAACTAAACAAGTTGCAAATTTGAGCCATGGGCTAGGATCAGGCATAAATGGGCTTCATAAAATAGACTTGTAATTTTTTGGAAGTGAAAAAGAACATTTATCAAACTTAACAAGTCTAACAATATAAATCTTATCATTTCTAATATCCAAACATATATACCCTAAGATTTTAGGAGAATTATCTAAAAAAATGCATTGAGTTATGTGAAAAGAAATTTGTTTTTTATTATATGATCTAAGCAAACTATAAATAGCACACCTAGGTGAATATAATTGATTTTTATTGTGTAATACCTAAAAAGGCAATTTTAAGAAAGAACAAAGGTTAGCAAATAATTAATTAACTTAATGATCATTTCAAATGAAAAAATGGCAATAGTAAACTGGGACATGACCACGAGAATACCTAGCATACTTGAAAAAAATTCTTCAATAAATTAGATAAATAACGATGGCCACATTAGATGACACAGAACCAAAACCTCACAAATTGAAATGGACTAATTCTAAAGCGTTACTATTAGTAAGACCAGCGACAAGTAAGTTGCTCCTATAAAGTTTGCCCACATTACATGAAGAATATAAAAAAAATTAGGTGCATTACACTTATTTGTGCAAGGAAGATTAAATTGATGAATAATGTATTGAATAATAAGAAGGGAGGGATGTCCCATTCAAAAGAAGACTATTCACTAGAAAAGCTTATGATGACATAATAATAGTAATTTTTTAAAATCCTTATTTAGTTCACCCATAAAGGAGGATTTTCTTAGTAGCTTAATCATATATTAAAAAATATGTACGGTTAAAATCAAATAATAATGAATATCATTTGTAAACTAATGAATAGGCTTAAGGAATTTGGTCACTTATGGAACATGCATAATACTATAAAGATGTAATAATTAATTTAATATTGAAATAACAAAGCTACCACTACAAAATAATAGCTAATTAGCGATGAACAAAATATATCGCTAATGGCCACAAGTCTATCGCTAAAGTAATATAATGATGTATTGGCGACATAATACATTTGTTGCTAAATTGTGTGTCGCTAAATAAATTAGTGACGAACTTATTTGGCTATCGATAACTTAGTGATGGAAGATCAATTACTATCGAATGGATGACTACATATTAATTTAGCAACGAATAATATATAACGATGGATGTGACAGTAATGCCATCCCTAATTAGTAATGGATAATAGGTTTGTCGTTAATTGTCTACAGCTTTGTAAGGGATTACCAACACTAATTAGTGACGATGTTGTATGTCATAAAGTTATATTATGAAGAATAATGTCATAAAGTATAATTTATAAAATATCATAAAGGATAATTTAAAAAATATCACAATCCTCAATTTGTTGTGTCATCAGCTTGGCCATCAGTGGTGGGTGGGTCATCAATGGCTTTAGTCGGTGCGATGTATATATATATATGTGTGTGTGTGAAGTTTGAATCATGCTATATGATGATCCATTGGCAACATGTGATCTTGATACATATGTATGTATGTATGTGTGTGTGTGTGTTTATATATATATATATATATATATATTTGTATGTGTGTGTGTGTGTGTGTGTGTGTGTACACACACACACACACATATATATATATATATATATATATATACACACACACACATACATGCAGACATACATATATATATACACACACACACAAACAGACATACATGCATACATATATACATATATATATATATATATATATATATATATATATGCATGTATGTCTGTATGTGTCTGTATATACATGGATACACACATACACATACACACACATGCATGCATACATATATACATACACACACAATACATACATACATGCATATATATATATATATATATATGGGTGTAAGTTTTGCAGTTTTGAAATGGAATATTGCCAAAACCGAATCGCCAAACCAAACCGAAACCGAAACCATTATAAACTTAAAATTTTCGGTATAAGGTTTGAGATTTTTCGATTTCAGTTTTAGTTTCGGTTTTTGGTTTGTGTTTATTGGTATACTGATAACAAAATGATGCCGGTTTCGATTCGGTTTTGGCGATATACTGTTTCAAAACTGCAAAACTTACACTCTTTATTTGACATTTCATTTTATACTACATAAAATATTTTTAAATTAAATTTTGAATTAATCAAAATTAAAAATAAATTTATACATTAATATAGTGCAATTGAAAATTTTAATTATATAATTACTATTTACAATAATCATTGATTTATCCTATTTGAAATTATAAATAGAATAAGTTGCTTCTTTTTTTTTCTTTTTTTTTAATCATAAAGCTTTATGCATGAAGTATTGTACATGATTGGATTTTACGCATCTTTGTAAATATTATAGTGAATTATGGATTGATATTTTATTTGATCTATCAAATATTTTATCACACTCAAATAGATCGAGCAATATATGATCCATTTATATAATTATATCATATTAAGTTCTAAATATAAAATTCAATTCGAGTTGGATTCAAATGATTTTTTATTCTTCTTGTCTAATCAAGTACAAATTTTTCAAAACTTGACATGCCTTTATAAACTTATAGTTAAAATTATATTTGGCAATTGAGTAATTATGCTTAAATAGATTACTCAATAGTATTTAAGAAATCAACCAAAAATTTATTTATTTTTTATTTATTTCCATGAAAGAATACAAAATTTTCATTATCTAAAAAAATTCATGAAAGAATACAAAATTTTCATTATCTAAAAAAATTAAAAACGCTCATTAATCAACAAATGAAGATGCTTTTAT
>CATIWR010189126.1:0-26022 GCA_949677035.1 Omphalea diandra
GAAAAACTCTTTATTTCGTACATGGATATGATGATGAGTTATTTATGTTTAAATATTGTTACGTTATTAGAGATTGAAGTATCATTATGCATTTACTTACTGAGTATGCAAACTCACTCTTTTGTATGAAATCTTATTTCAGGAAGAGACACACACACACACACACACACACACACACACACACACACACATATATATACATACATACATACATACATACATACATACATACATATGCACGCGCACACACACACACATATATATACACATACATATAAATACATACATAAGCATATACATATTACACACTCACACACGCACATACACATACATACACACACACACATATATGGCCCAAGTGTTTTTGTTTTTTCCTTGTAGATTTTATGTTGATGAGTTAAAGTAATGTCAACCAAACATTACTAGCCACAGAGTTGATGTTAAACTTAAAAATGAACTTGCATCTTGGTTTAACAAATACATGAGTATTGAGATTCCATTATTTGTGTTTAGATGTGTGCATACATTGGCTATAAATTTGTTAGTTATTAAATTGATGGGCATTAATTTTAGGCACATGATCCATCACACAATATCTCTAATAAATTCATAAAAGGATCTAGCAAAAGCTTTATAGTGAATGGTAACATCTCACCCAGGTTATTATATAAATGGATATAAATTTCACATTAAAAAATATGATTTTTATAAAGCTACCATGAACAATGGTGTGTGTGTGTGTATAAAAGGCACCAATTATAGTATAGATGAATGCAACTATTATGGTTAGTTGTTTGAAGTTATAGAGTTGGAGTATCTAGAACTACTAATTAAGAGTATCATGTTATTCAAGTGTGAGTGGTTTGATCCAATGCCAAACTTAGGTACTAAAGTTCATTCAGAATGTAAACTTATCGAGGTGAAACATAAATAAATTCTTAATAAGTATGAGCTATTTATTCTGGTAGTGCAAGCTTGTTAGGTGTATTATTGCAATTACCTTAGCTTAAGATGTGATAGAAGTTATTGATTGGCTATATATAAAATTAAATCTAAGGGAGAAGTTCAAATTCCAAAATTATCTATAACAACTTCAATGTCTCATGTAGTGCTAGCCTTCCAAGATAATGATATTGATGCGCATTTTAATACAATTATGGTAGATGAAGAATCTATATCCTTGAATGGTCTAAATGGTGAATACATTGAAGTTAAAGATGACAATGTTGAAATAAAAGATGATGTTGAGATAGAGTTGGAAAAAGATGGTAAGGATGAAGAAACTGATGAGGAAGAGGATTTGTACAATGATATTGATACTGAAACATATTAGAGGTACTTTACCTATATATTATGTTTATTTGTCTTTGTTATTATGTTTAAAGTAGTAAAAAAAAACTTTATGTATATGTCAATAAATTGATCATTTATTAGTTTTATTTGACTATTATTTATTTAGTTATTAAAATATGTGCATCATAAGGGGGAGGAGTAATGATACTGGTAGTTGTGCAAGGCATGGGAGATTTATGTTAAACACAGTTAGTCGAAGGACAATTGGTTGAGGTACGCATCCTTCACGATGTGATCCTTGATTACGACCACCATTCTCTCCCTCACCATCAACACCATCAATATCATCACCTCCACCATTCCCACCTTTGCCATAAGCATTATCTCCATCATCACTTCTACCACTAACGTAATCAGAACCAACTACACCCTTGTTTATATAAGAGACACTGATTACACTGACATCAGCATTGTCAATAGTTGAGTCGAGTATTAGTGGGAGGCTCAAGCTCATCAATGGGAAGTGTGTTCCTTATGATTGTATAACTAATAAGTTGGTTATATAGCCAATTAAGAGTCATCAATCAATTATTCCAAAAGGTTCTCTCTATTAGAGTTTAGGACATGTCTATACAGCCAAGAGAGAGGTTGTTCAACCCTTTGAAGTTAGCTATACAACCAATATATTATTTTTCCCTAAGGTTGTCAAGGTTTGGTTTGCTTGGAAGGTGAGTTTAATTCAAGACTTCTTTCAAACGTTTTTCCTTTCTTAGAGAATGTACCCCATAATCTTTGAGGGTAATTCGAGTAGTTAATGATCATCACATTTTTATCTTAAGGATCCAAACTCCAGTGCTCACACATCTACTAAATAAGCTTCAAATGTCATTATTTTCTACTAATGACCATTATTTTTCATACTAATCTCATTGGTACTTTGTCCACATCACCAAAACAATAATTGGAACCTAGAAGGTTCAACATGTTTGACGCTTATGTTTTCATTGCATTAAATATTTTATGCATACACCCCTATATCATAGTATGTATCCCCTTACTCCTTGCGATTGTATGTACTTGATTAATGTGGTCATATGAATAACGTGTTACGTGAATGGTTAGCGCTACCTAAAATAGATTGATTAATCACTAAGGACAAAACTTATAAAAATATACCATAGATCACCTAAAGGATGAATCTCTAAATCCAGGTGAATTAGGGGTGCCACACATTTTTTTCAAGTCGTATCTAACTTTCAAACCCAATCTCTGATATGATGAAAATGAATTAGGCTACAAGACATATATGGACCAAAACCCATCTTTGCCTAAAATTTTATCTCAATCAGAGTTGAGTAGCGATTCTATTTATGTATTTAAGACATTGTCAAAGTATTACCCTTCAAATATCTCTTAATGACCTTCTCATATGTGTCATGGGCTCTACAAATTGAGAAGCTAACCATTAGGATTCCTTAATGATCTTTTTTTTGCCATTTATTAAGGTTACACCAAAGTATGGCTTGCATCCTTTCAATCTCATGATAAAAGATTTAGAAGTCGCAAGCAATATTCTATTCATTTGAGCAATAACATTTTTTAGAAATTCACACATCTCCTTAAGTATTCACTTAGATGTTTTATCAAAATTTCCTTTATAGATTGAAGGATAACCTTAAGTTAAAGAGAAACCTTCGATACTCTCCTTTTGTGAGGCTTAGCAAAACAAAACTCTTAACTGTTTGCAGGGACTAAACACCAATCTAAATCACTTATTAATGGTTTTATGCAATTAAGATTCTAATCTCTAAAAAAGACAATATGATTATAATTTTTACTCAATACAATCAAACACACACTTATACATGACATTTGTTAATAGGCTCATTCTATCCAAAATAAAAGAAATAAAAAGGCTTTTATATTTTACTCAGATGCTTCTCACAAGTTAGATAACCTTCTAAAAATTTTATATAAATTCTTTATATATAGTAAGCCCTAAAGACTAGATGTTAGCCTTAATTTTGACTTTTTTCAAAAAGTTTATTTTTTTTCCATTAGGTTGTTTCCATGGTTATGGGAACAGTTCTATAGGTGTTATAATCATAATGGCTACTAGTATAAGCCCCTTCAATGGGCTTCATGTTGTAGCTTTCAATAGGCATTGGACTTTTTCCCATAAGCATTGATCTCATATAAACGAGCTAGAAATTTCTAGTCACTTTTCTCAATATGTCATTGTGCACATTCCACAGGCATTGTGCTCTAGGATGGCTTTCTCCATTTCTTAGCTACTTTTCACTTCATGTTAAAAACTTTCAATGTTAGTTAACTTTCTTCTTTCATGATCATTATTTAAGTCCCATAATCATTGCTTTCTCCCTCAGCCATTTCCATTGACATGGTTTGTGCAATACAAAGCATGGTGCATTCACAGAAGAGATATAAGATTCTAGGCAACCTTCTTCACATATGTGACCAAAACACCACAATCATGTTTTTTCTTCCTCAAACTTTCGAAGGTTTGTCTTCCACTTTCTTGCTTGGCTCAATTCTTAAACTTCTTTATCATTTCAACCTTTAGCCATTTCACTTCTTGCTTCGCTTGCAAGGTATCACTTGAGCTTCCAACACTTTTCGTCTTCTTTAAAGCAAGTTCCAACTAAAAGCAGAAACACCTAAGCTATTTCCTTCTTTTGACTTGTCTTTTTTGTTTTTTAAACCAAGGCTTTATCTTCCACTTCATTGCTTAGCATCCTCTTCATCACTTTAATCCTTTCGTCGTTTCACTTCTTCCTAGGCTTGTAAAAACAAAGAGAGAAAAATAATTTTTTAACGATCTTATTCATAGGTATATATCGATGCATATAGTAATCAAGATCTCTATAATTACTCTTATCCATACACTCCCCTCAAACTGAAGCATAGATATAAATCATGCCTTGCTTGTTATACATATAACCAACCCAAATCCCATTAAGAGTATTTGTAAAAATATCTTTTAATTGTTCTCCAGTTTTCATATATCTTGTATATATCAAATTTTGCTACACCTTTTTATGAACGAAATGACAATCAATCTCAATATGTTTAATTTATTCATGAAACACAGGATCATAAGCAATATAAAGAGTAGCTTGGTTATCACACCATAACTTTACTGGTATTAAAATTTTGAGACTGCTTTAATTAATAGCTTATATATTTATATTATATCACATGTAGACTATGTAATAATTCTATATTTTGATTTTGCACAATATTTTACTTCTTACTTTTCTATGAGATCAAATTTTCTCTAATAAAAACACAATAGTCAGTATTGGATCTTTGGTTAATCCTTAAACTCGCCTATTAAGAATTTAAGAAACACTCAGTATGAGTATGTTTGTGATTTTTATATAGTGTTCCTTGTCTAAGAGCTCCCATTAAGTTACACAAAATCTATTTAAAAGTTGCCTAGTGGTGAACTATTAGAGAAGATATAAATTGACATATAACACTAATAGAGTATGTAATATTAGAACGAGTTGTTATAAGATAGTTCAATTTTATGCTAAACAATCTTCCATAATTCTCAAGATCTTTAAATAAATCTTCATCTTTTATGAGTTGCAGATTACGAAGCATTAGAGCACTCCACGACTTATTTCCCAACTTTTTTATCTTAGTTAATAAGTCAAACACTTGAGATAAGATGTCTTTCGTGCTTCTTGTTACCTCAATTCCTAAAAAAAAACCTCAACACTAAACCTTTTGTGTGAAACTAGCTATGAAGAAATGACTTTAGAGATGTAATTTTCATAATATGACTTCTAGTAATGATAATATTATGCATATATATAAGAAGGAGAATGACATGATATGTAGATTGTTTATAGAAAATTAAGTGGTCAAACTTGCTCTTTCTCATTTCAAACTTTTCTACTACTTAACTAAAATTTTCTAAACTAAGCATGGTGACTCTGCTTTAACCCATATAGAAACTTATGAAGATGACAAACTTTTCTCGCATTGTCCTTGAGCAACACGCCCAGGTGGTTGCTCCATATGAACTTCTTTTAGAAAGTCAACATGTAAGAAAGCATTTTTTTTGTCTAACTTATGTAAAGGCCAACCATGAGTAGCAACCATAGAAATGAATAAACGAATTGAGGTCAATTTAATTATAGGAGAAAAAGTGTCAAAATAGTTCATCCTATAAGTCTAAGCATAGCCTTTAGCCACAAGATGAGCTTCCATTAAAATTGAATTTAACTACAAATACCAATTGATAGTTGACAACTTTCTTTCCTACTGATAAGTTCACTAAATCTCGAGTACCATTAGCATCTAAAGCATTTATTTCCTTTATCATAGCATTATGCCAATCAGGATGGAATAAGGCTTCATTAACAATTTTAAGAAGATACACAAAATCAAGGAAGGCTATAAAGGAATAAGAATGAGAAGACAAGTGATCGCAAGAAATGAAAGAGAACATGGATAAGTGCATTGGTGTTTACCTTTTTGAAGATCAATTAGCATATTAAGATGATTGGACATTAGAATTTGATGTTGGAAAAGTGATAAAGGTCAGACATGTATCAAATGGCTCTCATAATCCAGAATAGACTAGGCAAATTAGAGGTTTTAGTGATGGAGGTGTTGGTGATGATGATGTTTATGTTGGTGAAGCAACAGTAGTCAATTGATATTTATTATTACAAACCAAAAAATCATCATTTTCCCCTTACTCAAAGAAGTAGAAAGAGGACAAGGGGAAGATATTCCAGAAAGTTAATATCAAATGACACAAGATTCTTATTAAGCCTAGAACAGTAGTATCATTACCCCTATTATAGACACGAGTAACCCAGAAAACACATTTTAAAGATTTAGGATCCAATTTAGTTACCTAAGGATGAACATTCAAAACAAAACAAGTACTTCCAAATATTTAAGATTCAATAGAAAATAAGAGTTTAGTAGAAAATAATAAGTCTCACCATGAAGAACGAATGAAGACATGTTATTAATTAGAAAACAGACTGTTGAAACAACATTAGTCGAAATTTGTTTAGGGATGTACATTTGAAATAGAAGTGCCTTAATTGTCTCAAGGAGATGTTTATTTTTCTTTCAGTCACACCATTCTAAGATGGTGTCTCAACACAAGATGATTAATAAAGAATGTCATTCTGAATTACGTAAGTCTAAAAAGAATCAGAAAAATATTATTTAGCATTATCACTTCTCAATGTCAGTACAGGAATATTAAACTGTGTTTTAATTTCAGCATAAAAGGCATTAAAATATGAAATAAATCATAATAAATAAAGCCAAGTTACAAGAGAAAAAGCAACAATAAAAGTAACAAAACACCTACATCCATTTTTGGACACAATAAGACATGGACCTCAAACATTGGAATCAACTAATTTGAAAGGGAAACTAGCTTTTTTATTAACTTGAGGACTCAAGACAAACAATGATGTTTTGCAAATTGACACCCCCTCCTAATCTGAAAGAGGTACAATATCAAACTGAGGACAAAATTTCTTCAATTTAGGTAAAGAAAAATGTCCCAATTGATAATATACTTTAAAAGCAGTTAAGATACCAGAACATGCAATGGACTTAGGTAAATAGGAATCCAAAATGTAGAGACCTTCTAATTCATGTCCATTAATAATCTTCCTTATCATATGATCCTAAAAAAATAATAAAGGAAAACAATGTGATACAACAATTGAGGGTATGAGTAAGTTTGCTCACAGAAATTAAATTGAAAGAAAATCTTGGTAAACTTAATACATAGGACAAGAAAATTAACATAGTTGGATAAACAATGCCAGATCCAAGAACTGAAGTAGAACTATCTGCTAAAATAATATTAAAAGGTGATGTGTGTGGTTGAAAAGTGGAGCAAAGACTAGGATTATCTATCATAATCTATGGTACCAAACTCAATGATGCATTGTAACGAAGAGGAAAGAAGAAGGCACGTACTTAGTTTACCTTACTTAGCTTACTCAGCGATAGCAGTGATAAGATGAGATAAATTCTTCAATGTTTCTTGGTACTGAGTGAATTTAGTAAATTCATCTATAGAAATTGTCATAGTCTACTTAGAGGATGTGTTAGGTGTGTTAGTAGTGGCTGCAGCATATGCTAAGTGAGACTTCAAATATTTATTCTGTAATTTGCATCACCTGCCTGCGTTTGGTATGACAAGGTTCATGACAGTAAGACATACAACTTCCCTTGCATCTTGATTCTGATTGTATCACCTCTATTATTACAACTATGGTATGACCATCTGGTTCCCAATCCATTATTATGACTGATAAGAGCACTAGAAGCCTGAATAGATGAAGGAACAAAGATATCTATGTGAAGTACTCTGAAGTACTCTAGCAAAGACCTCGTGCAGAGAGGAAATCTTAGCACTAGAGAGTCTGGGATTTGATAATCTCAAACTAAGAATTAAGACCAATCAAAAAACTCATTGCTGCCATATGCTCTCATCGAGTGTGTTGAACTTCAACATCAAAACTAAAAGGTAACAAATATTCAATTCTTCACGTCTTTTTGAAATCCGTAAAATAGTTCTAAAGAGACTGATCGTGTTGTTCATCACGATAAAAAGCCCTATGAACTTCATAAATATGTTAAATGTTCCCCTTTTCAAAATACATAAACTCTAAATATTCCATGAATTCTTTAATATATTCAAGTGATTAATCAAACTGACTACCTCAGTATCAATAGAATTCATGATTTTTAAGAATAAGTAAGCATCAGTTCTCAGCCACTCTTGGCAAGTATTATCTGTCGGTGGATCCTCAGTGAGATGATTATCCCTAGAGGTACTTTGTAGATTCCTAATTTTCTTACACCAATCTAGATAATTTGAACTTGTTAACTTATGTTCTGTGATTTTTGGACAGCATAGGAATTATATCAGTCGCAACCAAATTCTTTTGATTGTTAGCCATACAAACACAACACAAGATCCATATAACAAGACCAAGGCAGAATCAAGACAGACCAAAACTCAACAGCAGATGGAACAAAATAAATCAGAACCAAAAAATTGAGCCAAAAGAATCTTTCCTGTTGATGGAGAGTTCTGAAGTAACCAGACACAGGAATACCAGAGAGAGTAGAGCAACACCGAAAAGCCTGACTGGAGGGGAAGACACTGTTTCACTGTCTCCATGCGTCGGCATCTGAAGCAGGTGGCAGAAGCTTCTAGTGGCACGTGAAGCTCACACTTTGGGCTTCTAGTGATTGGACTTTAGAGAAGAGCCAATTAGCAAGTGACAGCCTTTGATGGCGGTGAGAACAGGTGGTCACTCAAAAAGAGTGACCCAAAGGAATATACGAACACTGCTCACTAGGGCAAAAAAAATTTCCTTAATTCTTTTCAAAATTTTCGCAACTCTGATACTATGTAAAACAAGGAGAGAAAAGTAATTTCTTAATAATCTTATTCATACGAATAGACCCATATATATATAGGTTGAGTAGTTCATATTAGGAAAGTCTACAAATTAAGAATAATCAAGAATCCCTATAATTACTTGTATCCCTATAATTAAGCTGTATATTAGGGTGTATATTCTCTAACAGCTTGCAAGGTATCACTTGGGCTTCAAACACTTTGCTTCTCATTTGATGCAAAAGTTCTAATTAAAAGAAAAAAAAAACATTTGAACACAAATCAGAACTTTGAAAAGTTTGTTATCATTCAAAACCATATACAACAAGGTTAAGCGATTGCCTTATCACCCCTGAGACCAACATGTTGCTAGTAATTTGTGCAGATAGATAGAAAAACCATCACATATGAAAATTCTTATATTTTATTTTCTAGTTTTTACAGTAAGAAGAATGAAATTGAAAATCACAACATAGCAGATAAAGACCTTTCATTTTATTATTCCTAGCGATACGTAGTAGCAAGGCAGCATACTAAAAATATCAAGCCATGAAAAAACAAATAAGGGAAAAGAATGAAACTTGAAATGTGCACCCCCAACAATTTAGAACCGTGCATTTATCCTATCCATGTCTGATGGATCTGGAAGAGGCAAAGCAGAAGTTTCTTCACTTTTGGTGCCAGATGTTCCACTTTTATTAATTGGTTTAGAACAAAGGTAAGACAAGGAGTGCAGCCATGAAACTAATGTTGGCTTGCGTGTAACATCATCAGATTCAGCAACATGAGTGTGTAACTCATTAAGAATAACATTCTGGCTATCTTTTGGTAACTGAATGATTAGCCGCGCCAACAATTTCATTAAGTTTGGCAGTACCTAGCAAATAAGCCGAGGCTAATTACTGTTTATATCAAAGATGAACATATCATGATACATGCATCATAAGTATTTTCCTCATATATTTTAGCCACCTTCAAATTTTGCAACACTCAATCTTGCATTATCATCAGGCATTCTAAAATCAGAACAAAAGATATATATTGACTTTTAAGTTAAATAAAAATCTTACCTAATCAAAACCCCGGACTAACCAGATATCAATATGAAGATCCGAAAGAAAGTAAAAAGGGAAATCTAGTCAAATGGTAAATACTCACTTGTATATCAACTAGGGAAATAAGCCGTAACAGCAAATCTAAGATTTTCTTACAAGGCTCTGACTCTTCTGGCCAGTTTTTCCATATATCAGTTTCTTTTGTGGAAATACAATTGCAGAGCATGTTTGCTTTTTCAATGAGGCTGTGGATACAATAAAATGATGCTGGACTTCCAGCGGGAAGATTTCGCACCAAGGCTGCAACTCCTGATGCCATACCCTCAAAAGGAGTAATGCCTGGATATCCCTGCATTCATACAAAAGAACAAAATCAGCACCTTAAAATGATGCTGAAGTCTGATCAACATGGCTTGTAGCTGATTAGGTACAGCTAAAGATCTCTGCAGGTAATAGAAAGCTAGTTGCTCCTTCAGTGATGCTCTTCCATTCTCATTAGAATCCCTCCCTGAAGATATGAATGCCACAAATATAGAATGGGAGGCTCGAGCTACTTTTCCATTCGGATGACTCATATATCTAAATTTCACATGTAATAAGGAACCAAATGTCATGCACTACATAAAAAGACTAAGCTTCCAGTAAAACTAGTTAATTGTTTGATGTAGGATACAAGAATATAGTAGCAGCTAGCACTCCACTAAATATAGGACTAGGCAACCGTTCAATGCATGTTGGAATAACCCTCAGGTAAAATAAAATACGGGCAGTTTGCACTTCGTCCTTGAACCATGTATATTCCACCTTCTGCAAGAACCCTAAAAGACAGAGCATTTCAAATTTTATGAATGAGTAATAACAATATAAATATGAGAATCAACTCAATGTGCAGAGTAACACAACTCTTGCAGAATGAAATCATTGAATAAACCAGGGATACCTTGAGGATTTGTCAAATCAACATAAGAGGGCATAGATTCTACAAAATTGCTGCACACAGAATCATTCTCCTGTACACTGACAACCACACTTCGAATTGTATCCATGTACTCAGGCAAACGCATCCGGCGGAAATACTCCACACAAGAGAATGAAACTAGTATTGAAACAGATGTCTCCATTTGAGCTCTGATTGAGAATTTTGAATTTAGTTTGTTCTTGCTAACAGCCAATGCAAAAACTACAACCATGAGGAAGGCAGACTCAGCAATTTTTTCAATATCAGCAAGCAACTCATCCTCTTTGCCATGAAGAATCAAGGCCACCTGCCGATGCCCCAAGTAGAGATCTTGGCAGAAATGCCATACCATATTTTCCACTGTCATCTTGTTGTCATCATCCATTGAGACATATTGATTACAGAAAACACCACTTATGGCTCCCGCTTCCTTAAAAAGAACACTATTCAAATGTTCTTTAACCTCACCAGGCTGTAGTTTAATGGAACTTCCATGCAATAACTCAAATATCCTTGTATACAAACGCTGCAGGGGAAATATTTCTGTTAATAATGCTGAAGCAAGGGATATAAGCAAAGGAGCTCGGGAAGAAACTGAGCCGCATCGAGCCAAAGCTAATGAAATGCACTGTAGCAGAAGACTGGTTTTGCTATCATTTTCTATACCAGAAAAGCCTCCTATGTTAGTAATTAAATCTCTAGCAACAAATTCTATATAATTTTCTGCAGAAATCCTTAATCTTGAAAGAATCTGCAGACAAGGACATCCTGATGTCAGTCCATTCAACGCTCTCAGTGCACCAGCTGCAGCCATGACAATAGCAAAAGGAACATAATTTTGCTTTCGAGTCTCCAAAGTCTCTTCACAGAACTTCTGCAATTTCTCAGTAGAATTTGATTTTATAAACCCAAACAAAACCCAATCTATCAAGTGCAGAATCATGAGCCCATGTGAAATGTTACCATGAGGTCCACCCTCCTTCCCCCAAATTCCGAATAATGCATTCAAAATTGTAACATAATAGGTATTCACAGAAGAACACAGAGCATATCCAATCCCTGCAAGAACATCTGAAATAAGATCATGACCAGATCTAACTAACCTGTACTCTTCATCCAGCAGCCTACAGAGCAACCCTAAACAAACAGTCTTAGAGGAATCTGATGCAGAAGGCACAAAAGCCAAAGTGCCTAGAAGGAGAATGCCTTCAGCAACTAGCCCAGGGCTTTTCTTGGCATCAAAATTATTATCTAAAATCTTAGAGAGCACATCCACTGCTGAATGAATAAGTACTGAAGAGGGCCTGAAGGATTTCCTGACCCAGACATAAAGAAGCCGAAGCAACAGAGGATATGATTCAAGCGGAAGGAAGAGGTTTTGAGACGATAAAATGGAAAGAAGAAGCTTCGCTTGGGGGTCAGCAACGTGAAGGGAAGCTTGAGAGTGAAGAAGGATTTTCAAAGCCTGAAGATGATTGGGTTGGAAGAATTGATGTTGAAGGAAGTCTCTCAGCTCAGCCCATGCTTGAATGATGGCGCGGGCAGACGAGGAAGAAGAGTTGCTTGTGGTGATGCAGGTAGTAGTACTAGTACTAGTTCCACTGTTGCTCCTCAGCCATTCATCAAGGAAAAGGGTATTACTACCTTGCCTAGCCATATTGCTATTCCTTAACTGCAAAAACCAGCATATGCTTTTATTTATATATACAATCTAAACCATCCTTTCATCATTATCTACCCAATTCAGGTTTCTAAGAATCGTTATCTATTAAAACAAAATTTTAAAGACAACATCTTATCCAGCATCCAACCTGGTACAACTTCAAATTTCATTACATAAGCAACATAGATGATACTTAAACTGGACTCCAGAAGCAAAATTAATTAATACCCAACGCAGAAGCTTTTCTCCTTTTCCTTAGTGTGTGATCATACAAAACTTGGCACAAGAGAAAACATTGCGATTTTCAGAGTTTGCTACTAAAAAAAAAAAAAAAAAGTAAAAAAATGATAAATAACAAAAACAAGAGGGGAAAAATTGAAAGGTTACCGGGTTATGTAACTAAGGAAGTATGGAAAATCAAAGACCAGAAAATTAGTTGTGTTTGTGGACTAGAAAGCAAAACTCCCACATCCGACTAGAATCCATGGAGCTGCCCCTCGTGTTTTCTTACGAATATTAATGAACACTACCGCTAAAGTGAATTTCGATCTTTTCCGACCCCTTCCTCTGTGATCATACGATGCCGTCTCGCAAGCCTTCACCGTCTAAAATGGACAAGCGCCTTAAAATGCGTCCCAAGTTTCAAGAAAAGAATTGACATTACCCATGAAATGGAAGAATCAGCAGTGTGCTCTGGACCTGCCGCTTGAGTAAATTAGGCTTAAGGTAAGGATTGCCCCTTCAACTTTAGCCTAGAAGTTAAATAAGCTCCTATTTTTCAATTGGATTCAATTGAATCTTTTTATGAAAGAATTAAAAAATTTACTATTAAATAATTAATAAAATAATTAAATCTGAAAATTTTGTGAGCAATTTATATATCTATATAATAAAACCTTAGGAGTTGTTGCTCCTTAATTTTCAAGGGTGTTTTTGTAGTTTGTTTGAGATTATAAGGCAAATTGTTCATTGGACGTTCACAAAATTACTCCCATCTCCATTGGTTCCCCCCTTACATTTGTTTTTTTGCTCGCCTAGGACTGATCCATCTATCTCACTGCAGCCCCGTGGAGAAATGACTTTCTGACGCTCTAGTATCCTCCTCCTTTTGCTCTAAAAAGGACGCAACATTAGCCATTATGCTTAGTATTTTGGTCTTTTCAGTAACTGCTGGCAGCTGCCTTCTTATCTTCTTCCTAAATGTGTATTTTAACCTCTATATTTGGATCGTTGTGTCCAAAACGAAGCAATTTTATCGAAGAGGGGCTGGTTTTTTATCTTTTCCTTACAGAATAACAGTTGCCATTTTGGTTTTTCTTCCTCCCTTTCAAATTCTCTTCTATTCTCTATTGAACAAAAAAAAAAAAAAAACCCTACAGACCACCCTTCCACCTCTCGCTTTTCATCTTCCATGACATGAACTTCTGTAAAAGATGTCATAATCAACAGTAGAAACAAAAACAATCAAAAGACTAGTGCTCAACGGTAAAAAAAGAAGAATGAAACTGTGTCATTTTATATGTGTGCTTCAAGGTTGAATTTTTAAGTGATATTGTACTTGAAACCGTCACTGTCTATACGGTTCTTCTCCTACTCATTTTTGCTCAAGAGTTCTTCTATTACAGCTGGGTTCATCCTCCTCAACTGATTTATAACGAAAATTCCATTAATTTATTAGTAGTCGTGAATTAGTTAGCGTAATATTAGTGATTTGTTAGCCTTATTAGATTTTACGGTTATTAGAGCTTGTATAAAAACACTGTTGGTGCTTAATAATAGTGTGGAAAAAGTTCCACATTCCTTTGATATTTTAGTTTCTCTGTTATCAATAGCTACTATTTCAGTTATCGAAACTCATTAATTTAAGTTTCTACATGGTATCAGAGCCTTTTCGGCTACTAGTATTACTTCAATTTTGTTTGATTACAGCCCCTAAGATCAACTATGGTTGAGGTTTTAGATGGGAGAGAGAAATCAATACAAGGAAGCAAGGAAGATCAATTCTTTTTGAAGAGTTTGGATCATCCCAGTATGACTTTGGCTTTGATTCCGTTGAATGGAAGCAATTTCCTGGACTAGATCTATGTGAATTGCTCTTGTACGAAGGAAAAACTAGGGTTCATTAATGGCAAGTATGCAATGCCAGACAAAGAATCAGAGAATTACAAGAAGTGGTTAAGGGTGGATAGTATGGTCACCTTATGGATTCTCAACTCGATCTCAAAAGATTTGATTGAGTCTTTCATATACACTAGATGTGCAAAGGAATTGCGGGAAGAGTTGCTTAAAGGTACGATGAAAGTAATGGACCCATGATGTACTTCATTCGAAGGGAGATTAGGTTTATTTCATAAGGTAATAACTCACTCATGCAATACTATAATAGAATTAAGAGATTATGGGATGAATTGGCTTACTTAATGCATGTTCGGCAATGCAATTGTGGTGCTAGAAAAGCAATTGTTGATTTAGATGTGCCAATAAGTTGATGCAGTTCTTAATGGGACTCAATGAGAGGTTTGATCATGGTCGAAATCAAATCCTATCTATTAATCGATCCTTTGCCAAGTATTAACAAAGCTTAGTCAAAGTTGTTAAAAGTTGAAAAACAAAGAGAGATTCATTTTGGTTTGACTAATGTTTGCAAAAGGAGCTTATGGCAAAGGAAAGAGTTATGGAAGAGGTAGAGTATGGGAGAAAGTCTGATAAAGTATGTGACTATCGTAAGTCTAAAAGGCATGTGAAGCAAACTTGCTTCAAACTATACAGGTACCCTAAGTGGTACAAAGAACTAAGAGCAATAAAGGGAAGTTTTATGATAATAAGATGAATGCTAATGTTGTTGCAACAGATATGTTAGACACGCCAATTGAAGAGGAAAAGGAAGTGGACCAAGTGCCAGATCAGGAGAAGGAGTGGAACACCAAGATCAGTACCATGATTCAAAAAGAGCTTCAAAAATTTATGAGGGATAGAAATGCAAATAACTTACCTCAAGTCAACTTTGCACACTTTGATGATTTTGCAGGTACTGTACTTTATCATGCTTTACATGTTGCATCATTAATTGATCCAGATGCTTGGATTATAGATTAAGGAGCTTCAAATCATACAAGTTCTAACCTTTCCCTTTTCCTTAACCTAGAAATCCAAAATAAATTTACTCCAGTGTTTTTACCTGATGGAAATGTTAAGACTATACTTCATCTTGGTAATGTAGTTTTGCATGATATGCTTATCCTTACCCAAGTCCTACATGTGCCAACTTTTAAATATAATTTGTTGTTAGTACACAAGTTAGCAGTTGTTCTCACATTAAAGTTTCTTTTTACCGTGATTATTATTTGTTTTAGCATTTGGAGAATTATAAAGTTTTGGCAATGGGCAAAGTAATAGGAAGCTTGTATGTTTTAGACAAGTCAAGTTTTAGCTGAGCTTATTTCCTTTTATAGTAGAGCAATTGTTACTAGGTTTTCTTCCTCTTTTGTATCTAGACCTCTTGTTTGCAATACTTTAGATGTTCCCACTTCTTATAATCATAATAAAATTGATGACTGCAAAACTATTTTGTGGCATGCCTAACTTGGTCATGCTTCCAAATCAGTTATGCAACATTTGAGTTATGTTCTTTCCAATTTTAATGTTTCTGCTATTCCTAATCCATGTGATTTATGTTTTCAATCTAAACAGCAAAGACTTCCATTTCCCATTAGTGATTCAAGCATTAAGTCACCTTTTGAATTAATTCCAATTAATCTTTTGGGACCATACAAAACCCCTTCAATTTCAGTACACATTATTTCCTGACTGTTATTGATGTTTTTACAAAAGCTACTTGGACTTTCTTACTCCAAAATGAATAACAAACTCAAACTACTTTACAAACTTTTATTTCTATGGTCCATACTGAGTTTTGATAGTTAGTCAAAGTTATAAGAAGTGATAATGGAAAAAAGTTCCTAAATAGAGAATGTCAGCAAATGTTTTTAGATAAGGGTATCATTCATTAGAGGTCATGTGTCTATAGCCCACAATATAATGGAATGGTTGAGAGAAAACACATGTATTACAAATAGTTGGGGCACTTATGTTTCAATCTAGTTTGCCCGAGAAATTTTAGGGGGAATCTATTTTAATTACAACTTACATCATAAATAGATTACCTAGTTCAGTTCTATCCTAGAAAACACCCTTTCAAATGTTGTATGACAAGACATCCAATTACACTACTCTTAGAACCTTGGGTTGTCTTTGTTATGCTGTTGATACATCTACTTAAAAAGACAAATTTCAGTCAATATCCATTAAGAGCATCTTTCTTGGTTATGTTACTAGACAAAAAACCTATAAGTTGTATGACCTACACTACTCAAAAAACTGTTACTTCTAGAGATGTCTCCTTCTATGAGACACATTTTCCATTTCTTTCATCTATTAACACACATGTGTATATTGACACTGCACCATCTTTTCCTATAGCTTCTATCCCATCCTCATCTACCTTTGAACCTCATCATTATCCTACTCACACATTTGGTGCTTCCCAGCATCTTCATTCCAACTCACACAACTCTCCCTCCTCTTATCTACCTTTATCTTCTTGCCCTGTTGAACCCTTTAATCCTTTCGTTATTGTTACTAGATTTAGTATTAGACCCATGACTAAACCTAAGTAGCTAAATGATTTTGTGTCTAATGTGTCTATTATAGTAAGCTCACTATTGCCTACTACTACCATTCGAACCACTTCATTTTAGGGTGATGATTCAGGTAATAATTCTTCCCCACCTACATTTCCTTTTCTTTCTTTGCCCCACCTTCATTCTGGCTACATTTCTTTTCTTGCCAACCTATCCCATATCCATGAACCTCAGTCTTACATCCGAGCTAAAATTGATGAACAATAGATTCATGCTATGCAATAAGAACTCAATTCTCTTGAATCTAACAATAATTGAGAGCTCACATCTTTGCCTAAGGGTAAACATTCAATTGGTAGTAAATGGGTCTATAAAGTGAAGATTAAACCTGATGTCACAATTGATAGATATAAAGCAAGATTGGTGATTGAAGGATATAATCAAGTTGCTGGGTTAGATTATACAAAGAGTTTCTTACTAATGGCAAAATTGGTGACTATTAGACTGTTTATAGCTATTGCTACAGCAAATCAGTGGGCTATTCATCAAGTGGATATCAATAATGCCTTCCTACATGGCTTTTATTGGTGAAGAAGTTTACATGAAGCCTCTTGAAGGTTATGTTAAAGCAAAACCTAGCCAAGTTTGAAAGCTCAAGAATCCCTATATGGTCTAAAGTAAGCATCAAGGCAATGGAATATTGAGTTCACTAAACACTTATAAAGTTATGGTTTTTCACAATCATCTCATGATCATTGCCTCTTTACCAAAGTCACCTCGTATTCCACCTTATTTCTCTTGGTTTATGTTGATTATATCCTTATCATTGGTCCCAATGTCACTGAAATTCAGCAGGTTAAGGAATTTTTAGACCATCAGTTCACTATCCAGGACCTAGGCCATGACAAGTATTTCATTGGCATTGAAATTGCCAGGTCTAATTCTGGCACTTACTTGAATAAAAGAAAATACATTTTATATATGCAAGTGTGTGTATACACATATATATCCTCACACACACACACAAAGTGCATGCATACATACAAGCATGCATGATTAGTTGTCTTAATTAATTTGTTTTGTTAGACAAGATACAAAGAGGTAACAAATATCTTGGGTTATTCAATTTAGTTGTGGCTCTTGTTTGGGTTTGTAATATTGAGTTATTTGCCACTTAAAGAATAATTTCTCATGGCTAAAAAAAAAAAATCAACTTTTGTAATTAGCAAAAAAAAAATGTGCAGTGAAGGTAAGAGGGAATGATGGTTTTTCTTCTGATCCATATGTCTTTGTTAATAAGTATAAGGGAAAGTCAAGTATATTTGTCCAAATAATTGAGTTGAGATGTGATATATAAAACACTAAAAAGAAGGAAATACATTTTAAACCAATAGAGGTCAAGGGAGGATTAGTACCATTGCAAATCATAGTATTAGAGCCCTAAAAAGTTATTACAAATCTATTTTCTTATAATAATATTTAATAATAAAAAATCATTATTCAAATTGTAATGCTCCAAAGTATTCTATAAAATTTAATACTATTTAATAAAAAATAATTCTTAAAATTTTAATGTTTGAAAGTATTTGATAAAATTTAATAATATTTAATAATAAAAAAATTATTCCTTAAATTATATTGTTTCAAAGTATTCTATAAAATATAATAATATTTAATAATAAAAAATTATTATTTAAATTGTAATATTTCAAAGTATTCTATAAAATGTAATACTATTTAATAAAAAATCATTCTTGAAATTTCAATGTTTCAAAGTATTTTATAAAATTGAATAATATTTAATAATGATAAATCATTCCTGAAATTATAATATTTCAAAGTATTTTCATAAAATTTAATAATAAAAAAATAATTATAGAAATTGTAATGTTCCAAAGTATTTCATAAAATTTAATGCTATTTAATAATAAATGTCAAAAACTTTGAAAAAAAAAAACTTGCATACTTTACTATTGGCTTACAAATTACAAATTACTTAAATTTCATTAAATATTGGCCTACAAATTATAAAGAAATATTGGCCTACAAATTACAAATTACTTAAATTTTATTAAATATTCAAAATTCAAAAATTGAAAAATGTATATTAATATTCCAAAATTCAAATCATTATGCCATAAAATTTTCGTAAAAGTCTAATTATTTCATAAAATTTATGAATATTCGATAATGTTCGTTTTAAACTTAATGTTCAAATCTTTAATGTTTGGCCTTAATGTTTATTTTTATATTAGTTTTTTTTTATTAAAATGACAATGACAACACCGAACGAATATGTTATTTACAGGAAATTTAGTTAAATTTCCTTTAAATTTCATAGAACATAAACTTTAGATACATGTTTGATGTGATTATCATTAAATGAGAAGAATCACATCAAATTGTTCAAAGTGGACAGTTTGAAAATTTCATTATCTAATATAACATATTGTAAATAATATAGTTTATTATGTTGCTGATAAATTTAGATGTATATCTCATACACATTCTCTTAGTGCATAATGATAAAATGTTAGAAAACATTTTTCATGTTCGTGCACTAGGATAATGTAGTGAGATGCTGCAGAAATTTCAGCAATAATGTGAACTATATTATTACGATAAATTGTTATATGACAATTAATTTCTAAATGGATTAGGTTCTTACCTTATAAGTAAGATGAGATAAGGAGATAGCATTAGATATTAAAAAAACTAAAAAATAGCATAGAAAATATTATACTTAAAAATTATATTTATATGTTTAATATCATTATTACACTAAAATTTTCAAGACTTTATAATGAGATCATATAGGAATTAGATGTATTATAGGCTGAAGGAAGGTTTTCTACGTCCAGAATTCTTAAAAGGTATGAAGTATTTCATTCAATTTGTGACATCTCAATTGAAATTTATGGATGAAATTAAAATTAGATGTTCGTGTAGTCATAAGAAGTGTCAGAATCGCATCTATCTAGACCCCAATATAGTAATGTTGCATATTATGCAAAAGGGTTTTGTTACTAAGTACTATGAATGGTATTTGTACAGAGAAGTGTGGTTCTTAGACATCAACTACAAATGAACTTGAACTTCTAGCTGATAATGTATGTCCAAGTGAATCAGAACCTACTATATACCATAATATGGTAATGGATATAGTTAGGCCAAAGTTTTATTAGAGTTGAATAAGTGAAGCTCCCAATCCTACGTCTTAGAAGTTGTATGATATGCATGATGCAACTAATGAGGAATTATGGTCTAGTTACAAAAAACATTCCAAGTTATCTTTAATTTAATTGCATGACTAATGAATATCAAATTGGTGCATCATTCATCTGAAAGGTGTTACAATGATATTATACAATGGTACAATGAGTTGTTGTCTAAAAATCATACAATGGTTGATAGTTTTTATAGCACCAAGAAATTGATGTAAGATTTAGGTCTTTTAATTGAGAAGATTCACTGCTGCAAGAATAATTACTTGATATATTGGAGTTATCATAGTTACTTGAGGACATGTAAGTTCTGTGATTTTCCTAGATATAAGTGCATGCCTTAAGGATCAAGTACATCTAAAAAAAAGTTTCATATAATAAGACGTATCACTTTCCTCTAACACCAAGACTGTAAAGGTGGTATGCTTTTGAAGCAACTATCAAGTATAGAAGATGACATGCTGAGCATGAATAAGATGAATGTGTGATGGTACATTGTTCAGATTCACATGCATAGAAGCATTTTGATAAAATGAATCCACAGTTTGCATCTAAAATCTAAAATGTCCAACTTAGATTATACATTAATAGGTTTCAACCTTTTGGTCAATATGGACAACAATATTCTTATTGATCAATTATTCTAACCCTTTATAATTTCTCATCCTATATGTGTATGAAAGAAGAATATATGTTTATTTTTGTTTTGGTTCTAAGACTTAACAATCCTAAACATAAGTTGGATATATTCATATAGCCCATAATTGCATAACTAAAAAAGTTATGAGAAATTGGTGTGGAGACATATGATATTTCCACAAAGTATATTTTTTAATTACGAGCTTTTTTTGTTTTGGATTGTTAGTGATTTTTCCACTTATGGTATGTTGTGTGGATGGAGTACTCAAGGCAGACTTGTTTGTTTGTATTGCATGGAACATATTGATGCCTTCATGCTTCCAAATGGACGTAAGCAATATTGGTTTGATAATACCCGAAAATTCTTACCTCCTAATTATCCATTACGATGGAACAAAATTGCTTTTCTTAAGAATGGAACAGTGAAAGATCTGCTCCACCTATAAGGTCAGGAATGTATGTGCTAGAGGAAATCATTAAATTATGATTGATGAGGGTAACTAAAGTTAGGTTTGAAGATGTTCATGGTCACATAATAAGACGGACAAGATATGGGTGAAAGAATGAAGTATATTCTAGAGATTTGCCTTATTGGAGTACCAATTTGATAAGGCATAATTTGGATGTCATGCACATTGAGAAGAATGTGTTTGAGAATATTTTTAATACAGTGATAAATATAGAAGGGAAATCTAAAGATAATGCCAAATCTTAAGAAGACTCGATGTTATTTTATCATCATTCAGAGTTACATCGAAATAATGCAACTGGAAAATATCTGAAGGTAAAATATACACTTGATAAGCAAAGTATTATGTGAATGGCTCAAGAATATTAGATTTCTAGACGGGTATGCATCCAACATGGCTCGATGTATCGATATGTGTAAGCTAAAGATGTTTAGGATGAAAAGTCATGATTGTCATATGTTTCCTATTACTTTTCATGAGTTATTGCCTTTACAAGTATGACAACCACTCATAGAGATGAGTTTGTTTTTTAAAGAACTCATTGTACAACAAATCAAGGAGGAAGACATGACACTTTTGGAAATTGACATTCCTTTGATTTTGTGTAAGTTGAAACAGATTTTCCCTTTAAGTTTCTTTAATTCAATGGAACATCTAATTGTACACTTGGCATATGAAGCAAATCAAATAAGTATCCTTTTGATAGGTACATTAAATGTAAAAGTTTCCATTATACATGCCAATTTCAATCCATTGATTTCTAATCTATTCACATGTTGTATGTTGTAGATTTCTTAGACATTTAAAAAATAATGTGAAGAATAAAGCTCGGGTTAAAGCTTTTATATGTAATGCATACTTAGTTGAAAAAGCATCGTCATTTTACTCATATTATTTTGAACTGTATGTGTATAAGAGTACCTCAAAATGATGATAGTGGAACTCAAAAATATCCAATATTCTAGGGAATTTGTCAATATTCATGCAGCCAAGTAGACCTAAAAATAGAATGTCGATAGATAAAGAAGATCACATAACTCAAACATATATTCTTCTGAATTGTCGTGAAGTCACGAAATATGTCAAGTAAGTTATACTTCTATTTCAACTCCTTATTTGTTCTTCTAAAAATGAAGTACAAATATAAAAATACTAATATTATGTTGTGCAAATTTTATGAAGCTTATACATTGGCATGTTGAAGTACACTTTTTTTTAATATATCCATTAATGATGTTGATAAAAAATTAGAGATGGAATTTCAATATTGGTTTGAGTCATATGTGAGCATACCCTAGCTAATAAGACAATAATAAATTTTATAAAAGTAATTATTAATAACTAATGTAGATAATAAGTTGTTTTGGTTTTTTAGGCAAATGATCTAACAAATGGAATCACAAATCAATTTATTGTTGATCTTGCAAAAAGTCCATTACGCGGTGTGACTATGTATCCCATTTACTTTATAAATGGTTACCAATTTCACACTGAAAAATATGGTTCCGACAGGCATCAATCAATAGTGGAGTAAGTGTTAAGAGTTCGAACTACAGTGAAAATGCATATGACTATTACGGTTGACGAATTTAGGTGTTATAGTTGAAGTATCCTACACTTTTGATTAAAAGAACCATTTTGTTTAAATGCGAATGGTTTGATCTAATGCCTAATGTTGGAATAAAAGTGCATCAAAATTACAATCTTGTCAAAATCAACCATAAGTGCAGGTTTAACAAATATGAACCTTTTTTATATTGGCAATGCAAGTTTATCAAGTGAATTATCTTCCTTATCCTAGTTTACGATGGGATAAAGGTGACTGGTGGGTAGTATTCAAAATCAAAGCTTAATTATTTATTGAAATAAAGGACAAATTTATTATTAAGATATTATCTCAAACTCCATTTCAATAGGATATGAAACAAAATTTGCCTTTTATTGAAATTACAGAGGACAAGCCACTATGAATTTTAAATGATCCAAGTGCAATGTTCATCGAATTAAATGATAAAGACAAATATATTCAATTTAACGATGAAATGGAGCTATAATCAGAATCTGAATCATTACAAGAAATAATGTCAGAAGGTGATATAAAGTATGATGATTTAGAGTAAGTTAAGAATTTCAGTTTATTTAATTTTTAAGTATGTTAATACACAAATTTGAATAGAAATTTGGTTATGTATATATTATGTTAGATGTCTAATTTTATATGTATATTCAGATGATACACCGTATACCTAGTGATTCGGGTATATCGTCTAGTGGTGTTACACTAGGTAGAGGACGTACCTATGATTGTAGGCTGCCTGTGCCACCACTTCCACCATCCAGCATATCGGCTTCGACACCTAGGCTTCCCTTGACGCCAGCTTTCCCTACAGGTTCGACTCCTCCTTCAGCTCTATCCATGCTCCATCCTATACTTAGGATCCTCCTTCTACTCTTTTTAAGCCATTGGCGCCGACAAATTAGGATGAGACATATACAGTTGCTATGCCTAATTATGACCTCATATTTCTTTACAACACGGGAGGTATGTAATAAGTATTTGTTTTATATTTTTCATTTATTTTCTTATTTTTTATCTTATTAATTATAACACTAACTAATTTCTATTTTCAATTTTGTGTAATTTGTATCCATCTAATAGATGTTCCCATGCATTTCATAAGATCTTCAAGCAAAAGATTCATCATTATGGCTACACTTGGAACAAAGTCCCGCAGTCTATGAAGATATTCTATTGGGAGGAGTTCAAGGTATGTGATTTATAATTCTAAGTTAAATATTAAAAAATAAATTTTATTTATTTACTAATTTTTTTGTGTTTATTATTCATACAAAAAGTAGTTTTAGTAGGACTAGGGAATTGATGCCTTAGTCCTGACAACTTTCTTTAAGAAGGCTGCTTTGGGGTACAAGGATATGCTTAATGATTTGAAGCATAATGACAAGGAAACTTGGGTGCCTGATGAGGCCTGAGACTATTGGCAGACTCAGTGGAGTTCTTCACATGCTTAGGCTATATCTAGCCTGGCCAGCTTGAATAGACAAATTGAGAAAAGAGGTCTTGACTCAGGTCGATCTATGCACATAGGGTTATCCCCCATTTTGAGCACACCAAACAACTGATAAGAAAATTTTTTATATTTATGAATTACTATTTATTTTATCCATTTAAAGTTTTTATTTTAATTTCTTATTTTCATTACCTTCATAACAAGCTCAACACTTGGGATAAGAGGTTCAGCCCATTGATGTCTTCGTGTATACACACACGAATCAACATGACATATAAACTTTCATTGATGCACGGTCCAGGGCAGTTAATGTAAGTTATAATTTACTTATTTTATTTTTTATTTTTTCATTAATTAATATTTAAATATATATCTAATACTTTACAAAATGCAGGATAGTATTTCCAAACATCGTGAGCAATTGTCGTAGCCACCTTCAAGATCCGATGAGCCTTATTAGGTAGATGAGCGTGAGGTTTTCCTGTTGATTATAGGAGGTCAGATGAAGGGTCAAATCTATGTTATGGATGATTAGACCCCTTATTTCTATGGCTTGTCCTTGAGTGTCAACTCTTTTTCAGTTCCACCGCCTTCTGCTAAAGAGTTGCAATGAGAGGTCGAATAGCTTGTAGATGATAGGATCACATCCTATTAGCACATATCCAATTTGTTGATTCATGGATGCAAGCTATGGAGGATTGGTTCCACGCCATGTCCCAACATATTGGAATACCTCTTCTCTCTCATCTATGGATGCTTATGCCACCTGCCCCGCCTCCACTTCAACCATTAACTATTGTTGCCACTATTGCTTTTGCTTATAGATTTGTTGCTCCTACTTCTATAGCTACTGTTGGACTAGGATAATTAATCCTAGGTTTAAAACTCTTTTGATCTTGACAAAGTAGATTGATCATCACTAATGTTTCAAATAAGTGTTGATTTTGCATAATTGAATCACTCCCTCTAGAAGAAATAAAGAAGTTGATGAATTTCGAAGAAGCATGAAAATCGCGACCGCAATCTCCATATTCGCGACCGCGATTCATGTTAAGACATGTTAAAAATCAGACAGGCGAAATCGCAGTGTGATTCTTGGCCGCGATCCTTGAAGAAAGAAAGGACATTTTATCACAGATGAATTCGCCGTAGGAATCTCGACTGAGTCGCGACCGCGACTTTCAAAGAAATTCAAGAGGGAAGCAAGTCCACAACCACAACCTGACAAGTGTCCAATGAGACTGTTGGAAGTCAAAAATCGCGAAGGGATCTTGCCAGTAGTGACCGCGATTCTTGTGAAAGAAACTGACCAACTTTGGCAGTTGAATTCGCGGTGACTGTCACGTCCTGAGCAAGAAAAATTCGCGACCGCGACTTCTAAAAGTAGGTAAAGGACAACGACTCTATTTTCAGTATGAACAAATAAGGAAATGCCACGTGGACTAGCCGTTACAAACAAACGGGGTTTCTCTTGAAGAATTTAGATTTCGTGACCGCGAAAGACAGTAACGACCGCGATTTTCATCCTGACAAGCATTAAATGCAGAATCTGTCAAGCATGTCTCAAGGATTTAATGAGCTATGATCTGCAACGTCTCTTTGAAGATGTTTGGCTATAAATACCC
>CATIWR010189127.1:0-19389 GCA_949677035.1 Omphalea diandra
ATATATATATATATATATATATATAGATATATATATATAAAGGAGCATCGAGTCAAACTTGAATATTCGAATACTCGACCGATCTCGATCTCAAGTTCAAGCTTAAAAACCGAACCTTGATCAAGCTCGAACTTTATCTCAAGCCTAAAAGCGTTTGACTCAACTCGACTCGATTACACCCTCAATGTCATTGACATATAATTGGTTAAGGATTTGGTCTTATCACATTATTGGGTTGAAAAAGCACAGATTTTTATTGGATTTATTTGTTTGTATATGGCTGTTAGACTAACTACCCCCATCTTTCACAAGCTCATTAATAATTATCAAAAGAAATTAGCCAACAATTTAAGATCTTGGACTATGAAGAATTTTGATAAGAAGCTCTTATCTGCAAATTATGTGTTCTTTGTCAATAAAGTTTGGGTGAGTTGAAAATATGTTTCTAAAACAAACCTGAGTTCCATGTCGAAGTAGCTCTCTTGCAAAGGGCAAAATACCCAAAATTATATCTGCACCAGAATTATCAACAAAGATGACAGCCTGTTTAACAACAAAAGGATAGCGGTGAGGACTATAATGGAGATGCAAAAGAAAGGGATATCATGAAAAGAATCAGAATTAGAACTTGCCTTTTTCCAAGATTTCTTGTTCCATTGCATTTTGAAGGCGTCTAAATCATCAATAACCCAAGGTCGAGAGACAAGATTTTGACAACTAGCCAAAAAGGACATTCCATCCCTTGAAAAAACCTCCGCAAGCTTCAAGAAATTGGCAAAATATACAAATGAGAGAGGGCAGAGAAGGATTTGAACTCAGAAATGGATACCTACACACAATTAGTAGCAAGTACTCAATTTGAAAGAATTAAGACTCAACTTGAAAGAACTAAGAGATAGTATTTATATGTTAAAAATTTCCCCAAACTTGCAGCACCTTACCTGATACATATATAAAGGTGGGATCTGAAGAAATGGTTGGAATGCGATGGCATTAACAAAACACAAATGAAACAAAATAGAAAAAGGTTTAGTCATGAGCAAGTTATATCAATGATTTAGTAGACAGACCACGATACAAATTTTTATGCATCTAAAACTTTAAAAATAAGAGGAAGCCAAAAAGACTTGGGAAGTTAAAGCTGAGAAGATACATGCTATTATTATGCATGATCACTTGTGGAGAAAAAAGCTATCCAATTAAGGTCCTCAAACAGAAGCAGTTTAGATCTTAAACAAAAGCATTCATAACTTAAATCCACGACATACAATGAGTTAACAACTCCTAAGAAAACAAGAGAAAGGTCCCAAAATTTCATACACTTCTATGAAATATAGGCCAACCTGTGCAGAACCAAGGTCAAATATGTTTCCTGCAAATATTCCCCTAACCAGGTTCTCCAGGCGCTTGGCTCCATCTTCAATGGAATCATTAAGACGAACAACATCCTCAAATAAGGATATAGCTTTTGCATTCTCTTCATCCTATCGCATAACAAGAACAATCATCTCTTCCAATGTATAAAGAACAAAAACATGCCACTATTTTCATGAAAGTAAGATATTCATCCAATGGCACCAAGAGCGCGCAATTGAATACCAAATTACAATATCACTTGCAAGATAAGAACTAAAAATTTTAGGTTAGTATGAATATCAGCAGCATATTATTTCCTATACAAAGAGTAAAATGTTTAGAATAACTATTTCTAATGGTAGAAACAGCTAGAAAGGTGATTCCTCTACGCTCAATCAAACACCCTTTACTTCCTTTCCTTATATGCTAAAAACAAAGAAATTGGGAGGAGTGGAAGTAAAAACTGTTCTTTATTCTGTAAAAGCACGTATTCCCCACAACTTTCCTTCACTGAATCTACTACTCAACAACACCCTGAAATTCAAATAAGTACAATAGTATTTTGTATTTTCTTTTTTCAAGCAATATTTTAAGGCCAGGAAAAACAAAATACTAACCTTGACTTTTTTAAATATGTCTCTGAATCCTAATTCTCTTAAAATTTGCTCACGCAATCTGCAGAGAAGCTACATTCCACAAAAGGACCAAGAGTCGTCAGAAGACACATCCTTAAGGAAAAATAAAATCATCCTGAAATTATAACAGAAACGAGAATGAATTCATGAAATTTGTCTTACAATGCAATCAGGTGGACCACCATGACTCTCAGGATCTCTTTTGAAATCCTCAAGGATTTCAGAATACCTTCCAAAATACAGAATTTCACATATCAATATTAGAAAATTGTCAGTGAAAAATAGCAGTGTAAATTTTGGAATAACATGTAATAGCAATGCATAAAGACTGATCAGAAAGTATTCAGTCAAACCATGAGCGAGTATGTTAAGCAATCCAGGTCTGTAGTTAACACAAAAATGTTTACTTTGAAGCTGACAAGTTCAATTCCTTGGACTTAAATATGGTTAGAGAAAATAGTATCAATTTAATACAATTTGCAAATGAACACCGCCAAAATAGGGTGCGTAGTGAATTCGAGTAAAAGGAACCCCATGTATTATGTACAGAATACAACCTTTGAGCAAATTTCTCAGCCCTAGCATGAGCATCGGTAACAGTAGTGTCAGTTTCAGCACGTTTTCTGCAAAAGATAGAATTATACAAGAAGAAGAAAAAGAAAAGTATAGTATTAAAAAAAAAACAAAAGAAAAAGAAGAGCTTACTTGAAGGAGGGGATGGAATTCAGAAAGAGGTCGATCCATTGAAGCTCAGTAGGAGTAGGCTTTCTTGGATTGTCTGATGGGAACCTGTAAGGAATAGTGCATGCTCTGTAGTTCGATTCAATCGGCGTCATCAGCAGCGGAAATGGTTCCATTTCCGATGAGCTTTCCATTTTCTTTTTTCCCTTCTTGATTTACCAATTTCCCATGTAATTCTAGAATTTCTGGTGTACGTATGTATTAATTCCAAACCCAAACCCTCATTGGTTACATTTATTTCTTTTTCTCTGCATTAGGCTTGGAAATGGAATACTTTGCTCACGAAAGGCTGACATATAGGTCTCGCTATATGGAAACTAAATGATTAACTGTATCTAAAAATATTTAAAATTAAAAAATATAAAATATAAAACAATTTGAATTGAAATACTAATTGAACAATTTGAAACGCTACTATTCATTAATTTTTATCTAATTAAATAATCTAATTAATTGAGGTGTAATTTGTATAGTGAATTTAATTCTTTTAAAGATCTAAATATTTAAATACCTGATTTGAATCAAATTGATGTATTAATTTGAATATCCAAATTTGATTTATCCAAAAATCAGTGTAATATAATATGGATATTTCTTTATCTCAGTTTTATATCAATTCTTTTAATTTTTAAATATCCATCAGTCTAGTTTTAAATAATTTCAAATAACCAATTTAAAATAAATTTAATCATCTTTAACCTAATTAATTTTAGACCTGCATGGAGTGAGTTAACGCAAGTTAAATATAAAATATAAATGAAGCTAATATTTAATTTGTTTCCGAATGTATTTTTAGCAATTGAAAAAGGTTAATAGAAATGAATTATTTACATTTCTTAACTCTTAAATTTATATTTTTTTTTAATTTCAATTTAAATGAAAAAGGATGTTAAAATTTATTCTTAATAATATTTAATAATTGCTAAAATTCAAAAAAATCTAAAATAATATTTAAGGAGTTTAATTATTACAAACTACTTATAATTTATCATAATTAATTAAATCATTTCTCAATTTTTAACATTGTATAAAATAATTTCTAATATTTAGTTTTTTATACTAAAAAATTTTTTTATTTTTTTCCATTAAATTCATGTGAAATGTTAATAATTCTCTCTGATTTCAAATTTTCATTTTATACCAAAATCAATTAAAACCTTAAAAATCTATAAAGAAAAGGCAACCTAGAAATAGAAAATTAATTTTTTTTTTCTTTTTATTTCATCAAACACCTTTAGTGCATTCTCTTAAGAATAATTAATTTACTTTCTAGAAATGATTTACCTACTTGAATAGATGATATTCTTAAAGTTCCATAATTGAAACTAAATTTATTTTGCATTTGTTGCATGATTATATATGATGATAGTATAGGATTAAAATAATAATAGAGCTTGAATTCAAACTTTATGGTTTTTGGGCTTAATTGTTAAGCGGATGAAAACTGTGTGCACATAAAAAATAAATGAATGAATTTTATTCAATCTTGTTTGGCTTTGCATATTTAAATTTGATATTTATATACATAAAGGATGATTATGGACATCTAAGATCTTAGTTTATGTATGGATGGATTGATGTCTCTCTTTTTGGGTTTATTTGATAAATAGGACTTACTTGCTCTACCTCTTTTTTATTTTTTCTCAAGTATAAATTTTCTTCTATTTCATTTCCTTTGAATATAACTTGAGGTTTCTTATATAAATTATGCAAATGTTAGATGATTTTTAGAATGTATATAAATTAAAATTAAAAATTTGGAGATTAATAAAAGGAGAACTAAGAAGGACATAAAGGAATTCATCCTACTATGGCTATGATAAGGTTTGAAACCTAAATTTGACCCTCTAATTTCCATTTATAGTTTAATGGAAATTTGCTTAATTCTAATATCCATAATCGGCTTACTTATATTGGTATGTTATAGGGAGTATATGTGAAATATTTATATGTGATATAATATATTTGCATGTAACCTTTCATGCAAATGCATGACCCTCATTATACCAAATGGAAACTAAACAAATTAAATCCCTTATGAATAATACTAAGATGAGGCTTCCATAGACATTGCATAAACCTAGAGTTCCTTTTATTGGTATTCAACATGGCAAACTTGTGATAATACTTTAACATGAATATGTTTTATGCTATGTCTAATGGGTCTTACTTAGGCATTATGTATGGTTCAAATGGGCACACCCTTGATCATACATGAATTGTAAGCATGGTTAGGTATAAATATGTAAGATATGTGTGCGTCCCTTAGATTTTGCTAATAAGTAGAATCTTACTTGTGACTCCTAACATTTTATCGACCATCGGGGGATCTAGAGAACATGCAGTTTTACTTTGGTATAACCTCGATTAATGACACATGAAATGATCAATGGGGGATCTAAAGGAAAGGCCTTTCGATAGGTAGAAGCCTTTAGAGAATCAAGTGGCCAACCAATTAATGGAGGGCCTCAAAGGGTAATATCTTGGTAGTACCTCGAGTGCTTGATTAAAGTCATCACTTGACTTTATCTGAGATAAAATTATAGACAATGATGGATTCTAGTCTAAATAGGTCAATTAGAAGGCTGAATCTGTCTTCACCTATTTAGAGATCGAATCAGGAATTCGTTACAACTTGAAAAAAAGGTAAGGCACCTTAAATTGCCTAGACTTTGGGATCCAACTTTCAGAAATCTTTTTCACATTTACAAGTTTGGTCTCATCAATTGTTTAGTCTAATTTAGAACGACCTTAAATTTACATCTAGTTCTCTTCATGCATATAAGCATAAAATGTACAACCATTCATCATGGGATGGGATACATAACTAAATAGGGGAAATTTTCATGTAATCATAATAACAATAGTATAGTATGCAAATGTTGGCTCTTGCAATCTATAAAAAAAGATATAAGTTAGTATTTAAAGTTAATAAATAAGTTATGAAAATAGGCAACCCTTATAAACTAACATGTAAAGATAACATCATCTTTACCTTGAGTGAGGGATATTTTAAATGCTTACCCTAAAATACAAATCAATCATAAAGTATGTTATGCATGTCCAAACATAGTGCCCTAATCACCAAAATGTGCTCAAATGATGAATAAAAAATGTGTAATGCATTTATGGTATATGTAATGTCATAAAGTATGTGTGATGAGAGGTTAAGTAGATGATGGACATATCAATTATTGGTAGAATGTAGGCTGGAATCATAGGCTCGAAAATGTCAAAAAACTCATCCATACAACCCCTAGATGTGGTTAATATGTCAAAGGTAAAAGAAGGAGTAATCATAACCATGAAAGGGGCCAAGATGCATCCCTTAGTGAATGAGTGTGTGCGTAGATACAAAGTTATTGAAATGATACAAATAGGAAAAATACAAAATGACTCGAGTGGGGTTGTAAGGGTCTATTTCCTACTTCAAATGGTGTCTCTTTTATAACCCATGATAGAGATGGAGAGAGAGCATGTTTGGTCATGTGAAAAACCAACCAACTCTCTTTAAGGATTGTGTTGATAGTCATAATGAAAGTAATAAAGTAAAATGCAACAAATAAATATAAAATTAAAAATAATATAGGGTCATTGGCATTTTAGCCTCTCTCCATTTCTTTTCATTCAATCACATGTTAAAAGGGATAAAAGAGGTGTAGATAAAGTCATGTCCAAGAATAGTATCCCCATATGGAGTGAGTTTTAATCATAAAATAGGCTAAATAAGCTGGATAGAGGCCTTTAGTTGTCACAACCTACCCATCCCATCCATATTTAAGCTTAAAATCCAAAAAGAAGGACTAGAAATCAAAGAAAGAAAATAAAAGAACATTGTTATAAGTAGTGCCTATGAGCAGTGTTTATGGTGTATATAGACCATAAAGATATTTGTACAAACCATTGGATTTGCTATTGGTAGAAAATGAAAATAAGAAGAATAGAATACAAGAAAGAAGGAGGAGAAAGGTGGCCCGATATGGCTTGGGGGTTCCAAAATGCAAAGGTCCTTATACGAACCTGGGGGGGTTTAATTCCCTAAGTTGTATGCTTAACTAAATTGCTAAGGATCATTTCAAGAATCAAATGTTAAGGAACTTTAAATCCTAACTATAACTCTAGAAAATCTATTTCTATTAACCTAAGTTACAAAGATTTAAAGGTTGTTAATTCATAAATTTAAATTAGCTAAAGCTAATTTAAGCCTAGAATTAACTAGTTTGCAAAGTTATTAAGAAATTTACCTAACAACTTCATCAATTTTTTTCAATAATTTAAGAAAGAGAACAAATCTCATAGTAATATGCCAAGGAAAAATATTATTCATCAACTATTAGTCTTGCCCGAATGGAGGGCTATTTATAGCCTGACATGATTAACAACTAATTAAGGAGAAAAGGAATAAAAACCCTAACCATAATTGAAGAATTCAACCATGAGTAGTTTGACCACCTAAAAATATGTTAATCGTGATTTCCTAATGAAATAAGGAAGCAAATAAAGCCATTTGATTAGTCATAAGTGCATTCATCCATAAAGAGGTTTAAATGGCTTCATAAACTAACTAAAGTTGTCTATAAGCTTTAAAGACTAATAAAATATCCTAAAGATATATGGAAAATTTCTTTTGGCCAATAAATAAAAAGTAGGATGAGATTAGGAAGACAATGTCAATTAAGCAAATCTTGGTATATCTTGGACTTTGCCTTTGACTTTGACTTGATGACTCATCCCTATCCATCCATGTTAGCACCACCTTAGTTGATGTTAAGATATGCCATCTTGTGCTAATTAAAACATTATCTATTTGTAACAAATATAATCTATTATGTCTTAATCTTAACAACATTATCCACTTATGTCTTTAAAAAAATGTATTGTCTTAACAAAACCTTGTCATAAAATAGTGAATTTTTGGACTTTCTTCCAACTTGTTGGGCAAGTTAGTAGGATTCCATAATGGGCTTCCACGCCTGGATTGGGTGTGTATTGGGCTTTAACTTAGCCTATAAATGATCCATTAATTTGACCCATTAAATGCTCTATACACAAACTTTGGGTTTTGAGTTCCATGCTCCAAACCTTAAGTCCAATGGGCCAATTAGGCTTGTTTGCGTCATTCCTTCCTTCTTTGGAAAGATTCATCCTCGAATATTGGCCTATAAGAAAGCAAAATCCAAACATAAGAACTAACAAAAATAAACCTAATTGAAATTTACCATGCAAATTGTAAGTATTTCTACCTGAATCAAATACAACTCGCACAAAATCACCAATAAGGAAGTTAGAACATGTTGAGATTATACTAAAGAGCATAAAACGAATTCAAAATGCCTAAAAGAAATCCTAGAACATATTTGCCATCAAGTATGGAGAAACGCTAAAGCATTGATTTTCTTTAAAGCAAAAACACTAGATAAAGAAAATCTAGGTTTATGAAAATAAGATTTGAGACTATATAAAAATTAGGAAAAAAATAATTTTTAAAATCAAAGGAAATTCTCCTACCTAACCAATGCTTAAAACCAAAAGAAGAAGTAAAACACAAGTTTAGAATAAAAAAAAAGACTTGTAATTATTAAAATAAGAAGTAAAAGAAAGTAAATGTTTAATATCATAAGAAGAAAGCCTAAAAACATAAAAACAAGAATTAGAAGAATTTTTCCTACTGAGATCACATTTTAAATAATAGGACAACAATACAAACGTTTAAACTTGAAGAATCGCAAAAATAAGAATTTAAAGAAGAAAACAAATGTTCATACTAGAAAAAAAAAAGCTTAAAATGCAAAAATAAGAATAAAACTACATATACAAATGTCTAAATTTGTAACCTCACATTTACAAATGTCTAAACAAGGATTAAAAGACTCCCTTTTACATAAATTTATAACCTCACTATTCATTATTGTTTTCATTAGAAGCATAATACATTCATTTAAACAAAAACATGGTTGTAGGTCTTTTAGAAGAATTGGCTTCACTCTCATCACTCTCTTTATAAGTAGGGTTTTCTTTTGCACACCCTCTCTTTTTATTTGCAGCTCTCTTTTTTTAAGTGCATCCCCTTTTTAAGCTCTCTTTTTTCCACTTTTTACTCGCATCTGTCATGGGTTTTCTCATGGTTATCTTTTGTTATGTAGTTACTTTTTTTTCTTTCATGTGTGCATGATCTTTCTCTTAAAACTTTTTGGTCCTCAAAAATTTATTGAGGAGATAAATGAGTAAGTACAATATGCTTACCTTAAAAATCAAACTCATATGTGTTTGTAAACCCATCATGTTTAGTTTTTTATCATATTGCCATGGACGCCTTAATAAGAGATGACTTGCTTACATTGACACCACATCACATAACATATCATCACAACATTGGCCTATAGAAAAGGAAACTTTAACTTGCTTAGTAACCTTCACATCATACCATCATTCAACTATTGTAAGTTATAAGGCTTAGGATGTTTAGGAGTAAGCAAGTTCAATTTTTCAACCATATAAGTACTAGTAACATTAGTACATGAACCATTATTAATAATTAAGCAACATACCATGCCTTGGATCTCACACCTTGCTTAAAAAATGTTTTCCCTTTATTCATCATCTTCTTTAGCTTAAGCACCCAAAGATCTCCATACAAATAAAATTTATTTGCTACTAATCTCAAAAAATCTTCATCATCACTATCATCAATGAGTGAGGCATCTTAGGATTACTATCTACATCACTACCACTATATTTACATTTAATATTCCCATTTACAATTACCATGGCTTTCTTATTGGGGCACTTTCTTGGTACATGATCTCACCTTCTACACTTAAAACACTCAATATGATTAACTTTGCGCTTGATTGGTTTGGCTTTGTTGGGCTCAATCTTAGGATTCCCTTCATTTTTGCCTTTGTGTTGTAATTTGGCTTTGGACCTAGATATAGGCTTTTCAACCTCTTTCAATTTGTTAGTCCAATTAGAAGAAACAAAGTTGGATTTAGAGGTTTTACCTCTAATATGCCTTTCTACTTTTAGGGCCATATAATAGGCATCCTCCAAATGTACATAAGGTTGTAGCTCCAACATGTTAGCTATCCCATAATTAAGCTCAGTAAGAAATCAAACTATGGTTTGTTCTTCATCCTCCTCAATGTTGGCATGGATTAATGCAATCTCCATCTCTTAATGATATTCCTTCACACTTTTTATTCCTTTGCACAAACCTTTTTTGCAAACAATTATGCAAATCTTATAATAATAAGAAGGAATAAATCTTTTTCTCATGACTTTTGTCATCTCATGCCAAGTTATAATTTGTTTTTCTTCATATCTACACCCATTTACTTTTAATTGATCCTACCATACAAGAGCATGATCAATAAAATTCTATAGTAACCAGTTTTACTTTCTTGTCTTTACTATAATTATGACAATCAAATATAGATTCTACCATTTTTTTCCATTTTAAGTAAGCATCGAGATTGTTTTTACCATGAAAAGTAGGTGTATTATCATCTTAATACTATCCAAGTTGCCATCTTGCTTGCCTCACCATAGGAAACTATCATCCATTGAGTCGTCATCATTTTCATGCACCAATCTACCACATCTTGCTTATGTTGGTGGTGTGTTAGGTAGACTTTATCTTTTCCACCTTTATCATCAATTGCTCCACATTATCTCACAAGGCTTTCATGAAGAGCTTCTACTATGGATTACTACCAGGATATGTCATTATTAGAAAGAATAAAAGAAAACCTCATAAAATAACTCTCTCACATGTTTACACTAAAAAAGATGACATTACTATTATGTTTCACACAATAAGGCTTTTACCCTCTTATAGTCTCATACATTTTTGCCCTTTATCTCTCTTAGTTCTTTTCTTTAAGTTCTTTAGGAACTAAAGCTACTATTTTCAAATAAATTCTTAATTACTTAATAAACAGGTAATCCAAAACTTATAATGATTATAAATAACATAGGAATTGAATTAAAACCCTATGGAAAGGAAGAAAATAAGATTAGCAAAAATCAAGATCAATTCACAATTTAAAGATAAAAAAAGAAGATTAGGAATTTTGCAAATTTTAAATGGACAAAATCAAAGGAATTTGGTGTTTAAGGCTAAATCCAATAACTTGTAATCAATCAAATTCAAATTCTTTTTACAAAACAATTAAATTGCAATTAGCTTCTTTTCTTTCTTTTCTTTTCTTTTTATTTTTCCTTTTGACTTCATTTTTTTAGATCTTATTTTTCTTTTTTCATTTGAAGCTACATTACAACTTATAACATAAGAAATATAAAACAATGCAAAATAACAAAACTATTCTAAATTGGATGTCACTTAGTCCAATCATAATCTTTTGGGAATTTTTACTTTAGATGGCCTTTAAAGATAAAATCAAACACCAAAGAATTAGTAAAAATGAAAGAACAAACAAATTTAGAAGAAGAAAATAAGAAAAGTCCAAATGGAAAAAATTACGAAGAAATTGAATTGAATAAGACAAACTATGTAATCACAAACTAAGAAATTTTTTGTGATTTTTATGATGCAAAATGACTTCAAACAAAATTTAATAATGAATTAACACTTAAACAGATGAAACAAATAGATTTAATAGATGAAAACTTAAAGAAACCGAATTGAGAAGAAGAAAAGAAGATGAAGTTGAATTGATGCTAAACACAATGAACAACAATTAGAATAAGAACAAGATGTAAAACACAAAGAATAAGAACACAAAGGAAACTTACTTGATAATTGAAACCTTAATCTTTCATACCAAACTAATATAAACCTGGGGTGGTTTAATTCCCTAAGTTGTATGCCTAATTAAATTGTCAAGGATTGTTTTAAGAATCAAGTGTTAAGAAATTTAAAATCTCAACTAGACCTCTAGAAAAACCTATTTTTAATAACCTAAGTTACAAAGACTTAAAGGTTGTTAATTCATAAATCTAAATTAGCTAAAGTCAATTTAAGCCTATAATTAACTAATTTTGAAAGTTATTAAGAAATTCACCTAACAACTTCACCAAGTTTTTTCAAAAACTTAGTAATTTGCCAAAGGAAAAATATAATTCATCAACTTTTAGTCTTAGCCAAATGGATAGCCTTACATGATTAACAACTATTAACGAGAAAAGGAATGAAAACGTAACCCTAATTGAATAATTCAACCATGAGTAGTTTGGCCACCTAAAAATATGCTATTCACATTTTCCTAATGAAATAAGGAAGCAAATAAAAGCCATTTGATTGGTTATAGGTGCATTCAACCATAACAGGTCTAAATGGTGTTAAAAACTAATAAAAGTTGCTTACAAGTTTTAAAGACTAACAAAATATACTAAAGATATAAGAAAAATCTCTTTTGGCCAATAAAGTAGAAGTAGGATGAAATTAGAAAGACAATACTAACTTAACAAATTTTTGGTGTATCTTAGACTTTAACTTTGAATTGATTACTCATCCTTAACCATCCATGTTGGCGCCACCTTGGTTGATGTTAACGTTTTGAAAATTGGACTATATCAGTAAAATCGAGAATCGACCCAAGGTCTGGTTGGGTTTGACCCAAGGTCTGGTTGGGTTTGACCCAAAGCAGTTTTGGACATTATTTTTTTTATTGTTGTAATTATATTTATATATTTTAAATAATTTTTAGAATTTTTAAAATTATTTGAATACTATGTTTTGAATTTTTATTTATTATTAAATCAATTGAATCAAATCAGTTGAACTAATTGGATTGATTGAAGTGCGAACTAATTAGCTGACTGGTTCAGTTTTGAAAACAATGGTTGATGTTAGGACATGTTATCTGGTCTTAATTAAAATATTATCCATTTATAACAAATTTAACCCATTATGTCTTAATTAAGACAACTTAATGACTTTATCTACTTATATCTTAAAAAGACATGCCTTATCCTAAGGAAACCTTATTCTAAGACAACAAATTTTTGTACTTTCTTCTAACTTGTTGGGCATGTGAGTAGAATTTCATAATAGGCTTAGCATGTGAGTAGAATTTCATAATAGGCTTACACCCCTAGATTGGGCTTGTATTGGGGTTATATTAGGTCTGTCAATGATCCACTAAATGCTTCATGCACCAACTTTGGGCTTTGAGTTTCATGCTCCAAACCTTAAGTCCAATGGCCTAATTGAGCTTGTTTGCATCAGATCCCAATGCAAAGAAGGGTAAAGTTTAGTCTTGTTCTTTGTACTTCAAGCATTTTCCTATGAAATTTACCTACAAATTACATTCCGTAGGTAATCCACAGGTAAATTTACCTAATATGCTAATTTGTATTTAAACTAATTATAATCTATAGTTAAATTTTATTTACAAAGAAAATTTCTTTTTTATTATAATATAATTTGTTGCTAAAAGTTTTTTAATATTAAACATAAAAAGTATATGAATAAAATCAAAATATTATATATATATATATATATATATATATATATATATATATATATATACTATAAAAAAAAATATTATAAAAATAAATAAAAATATTAAAATATTATTTAAATTTGGTACTCAAAATAAATTAAATAGTATAAATAACTTACCTGTGGATATAAATCCGTAGGTAAATATAATTGAATTTACTTATAGATTTGAATTTGTAGGTAATTACCTACAAATTCAAATCGGTAGGTAAATTTATTTATGGATTTAAATCCATTGGTAAATTTAATCCATTTATAAGTATTATTCAAAATAATATTTAATTTGTATTATCGAATAATTTTATGAATGCTATTTCTTAAATATGATAAAAAAAAGTTTTATACATAATGTCAATATATTTTATGCATAATATATCATAAAAAGTAGTAAAATATAAAGTAATAAGATATAATTTACTCATGAATTAATATATATAGGCAAATTTATCTACAAATTGAAGTTTGTAGGTAAATTTACTGTAACATCCCTATCCACATTCATTGGTATGCTCACATGAATCTATTCATTATATAAATGATTTGTAATCCTATATGAACATAAGCATTAGATCAATGCTCATTTAAATATGTGAATTGGATAAGCATAACGATGACACTTGCACGATTGCATTCGGGACACTTGAACATATGTAATGTTTATATAGTTGCATAACAAATTATGTTATGTTGTGTGCATGTTGTAGCATCATAAATAATGATGTTTTAGAGCTTATTTAAAAGTATAAGGAGCATATGAAGATTAGGAGATGGATGGAGGTGATGAAGGATGAAGAAGAGGGACTAAAAGATGAAAGTGAACTTCCAACCAATGGAAATGAAACACCATAATTCTGTCTGGTTACAGTAGGATTACAAGTGAAAATTTTCACCCTTTAGGATCAAAATAGAGAGGTTAAATGTGAGGGACAGTAGAAGAAAGAGAGACCTAAGGAAGAAAGAAAGAAAGAAAGGAAGAAGAAGAAAAAGAAGAAAAAGAAAAAGAAGGAGAGTGAGAAGAGTGAGCTGCCTAGGAAGGAATCCTAAGGTTTTCTGGTTCTGGGAAAATAGGTAAGTTAATTTATCTTCTTCCCACATGAAATTAACCCTTCATGACATGTTAATCATGAGTATTTGAATTAGAGCTCATGTATGAAAGTTGAAATTCAAGAAAAACAAGAGTTGATTGTGTTAGTTTTGTTGTTAGAGCATAATTTTGTACCTGTGATTTCATAAACCTAGAAGAGGAATTAGGGAAAATGTAAAATATGAAAGTTGTAGCTTTATACCCCATCTAAATGCAGGTGAAACATTTTTGCTTGATTTTGTGTGTGTGAGGAGATATGGATCCTTTATTAGGGCTGGTTCATAACCAACTGAATCACCTTAGTCTTTCTGTTTTTATATATTTTGATGACCTTATGTGCTAATTTTGACAAAGTGTAAAACATGAAATTTGTAGGGTTATATCCCTATAATTACCTATAAATCAATTTTGATTGATTTGTTGTGTGAAAAGAGATATGGCTCATTGATTATGACTGACCCTGTACCCAGATGAAACCTCATCATTCTTATAATTCTGTTTTCTAAGAATTTGATGGCCATAGATTCGGAATTTGGTGATGTGTTAAACTTGAAAGTTGTATATTTATGTATTATCTACATGCGCGTAAAATATTTTTGCCAAATTTAGCATGGTTTTTGAGATATTGCCTCTTCGTCATAACTAATTGTCACCATGTTGAAAACTTGCTCACCCTGAGATTGGTCATTTATTTTGGTGACCTTATAGACTGAATTAGACAAAGAGTAAAACATGAAAAATGTTCATTTATGTGTTTTTTAATTTATGGTAAATCAGTTTTGCAATTTGATTTGTACAATTTGAGATATACCCAAGAATATAAGACCTACTTAGACATAAATGACATTAAAATAGGGCAAAATTCAAAAATTTACCATATTTTATATGTCTTATATTGACTTGCTATTTGAATATGTTGTATCATTATGTGTCCATTTTATTTGAAAAAAAAGAATGAAGTCATCTAGATAAGTATATAAAGAGTTATTATTGTGAGAGTGTAGTAAGGTCAGACTGCCATATAAGGAAACTATGCATAAACACTAGATCCACTTGCATGTATCATGTCATAATTGCATACCAACCATTCATAATCATTTTGACATACTTATAACCATGTATGTATCAAATGTTAGGATCTCTACACTTTGAAGAATCCTTAGAGAGAGAACCAAACCTACAATAACTTTTGGTCACATTGGAAGGTGTGTAAAAACCATAATTAGATTCTAATGTGAATGTGTGATAATTTTATAATATGATTATGTTCTATTACAAGTATATGAGATTGAATTATTACACTTTACATGTGAATACAAGTCAAGTAAGAATTATATGCTCTTAATGATTACTTGGTCTACCATTGTGAATGAACACTTGCATATGGAACTAAAAGGATGTTGTGACTGGCTTGTTAAACACTTGCAAATCACGTGGAAAAGGGCCAATATGTCCTATTGGCACATGTTACTGATCAAATGATCCACTTGTTATATGTTGACCATCAAAATCAAATGTCACTTGAATCACATGAATTCCCAGGAGCAGTGTTTGCCTTGCAAGGTCACGACAAAAAAACAATCTATTGCATTTGCACTTGCATAGTCAATTGTTATATTTGTAATATATCTTGATGATAATTGCTTGTTGGTTGTGCCATAAGAATCTGATTATTTTTTTTATTCATTGAGTCGCGACTCACCAAATTATAATTATATTTTTCAGATACTAAAACCTAGGGCTAGGGCACTTTGGTGCTTAGAGTTTTGCATAAAGACACATGGACCACAGGTCGTCGGCTGAATTTCAACTCTTTTTCTCCTTGTATTATGTACATATATCTAGAGAAGAACTTGTTTATGGTCATTATCCTTTATCATTAGTTAACATATATGTACATCAAATACATTGTTGGATTGTGTATGTATGATGAACAAAAACCTTTATGCGTATGTATTTTTGGACATGAAAGCATGATTTGTAAATGAAAATTGTCATTACATTTACCTTTAAATTTTAATCCATAGATAAATTTACCTATGGACAGAAATCCATAGGTAAATTATATTTATAAACAATATATTTTTTATGATGATATCATTTATTAAATGGAGTTTTTTAATAATATAAATAAAGTTTTTAGAAATAATATGAAAAATATTATATATATATATATATATATATAACAAAAATAATTAAGAATATAAAAAAGTATATATTTTGTTGCATTAAAAAATTAAATTGTGTAAAAAATTTACATACAGATTGAAATTGTGTAAAAATTTACCTGCATATCTCAATCCATTGGTAAATCAAACTTAATTTACATACAAATTTAGATCCGTACTTTAAATTTACCTTAAGATTCTAATTTGTACATTAATCTAAGGGGTTCATTTGTTGACATTAATGAGAGTGACAAAAAGGATAATTTGTCAGAAAATGAAAAATTAGATGGTGATGATGATGTTAATTCACATAATGTCGATAGTGATTAGAGTTAGTTTTATCAAATTCCGTTTGTAATATTTATATTATATTACTTGAATGTAACTAAATTTTGAATGTAACTAAATTCTAAGCATACATATTTATATATTTAAAAGAATGCAAGAGAATGATTGATATCGTGAGAGTTCATCAAGGTGAGGTAGTATACGAGATACTAGTCGAGGCCAACATGATAAGCCTTTATATTTTTCATCTTATGTACCATTGTCTGATCAGCCTACTCCATCACCTCTGATCCACCAGTTGCTGCATCACTGTCACATTCTTTGCCTGCATCACCTCTTTCACCACTCACTACACCTACACAGTTGCCTGGTTATGATACTTCTATTGCATCAACAACTGATCTTTCATTATCTCATCGTCCTAGGCTATAGGTAATTGGTACGAGGTATGTTTTTATAATATTAACATATTCTTATTATTATTATTATGTAATTATGCATTTTTTTTCCAGTTTAATCACAAAAAAATTGTGTTTTAGTTGTATTTCCTCAATTTCCAAGGAGCATTTGGACCCTAAAGGCTATACTTAGAAGACGGTGTAACAGACACGAAGGATTTCTACTGGGAAGAGTTCAAGTTATAATTTAAAATTTTAACTTAATATAATTTTAATTCATGTACTCACATGTTATTTTTTTATATTGTAGAAATATTATCTTTAGGCACTACAGAGACCATGGTTAAAATTACATGGGAGCATATAGCTGTTAGGTGGTATTCATATACTTTATCCTATTGGAGATTTGGTAATAGGCCAAAATGATCTCTAAAGATATTTGAAATTTATGGAAGAAAAAATGGGATACGTTAGAATTTCAAGCTCCTTTTGCCCAAGCTTTTCAGGTATAGATGCATAAAGTCTACCAGTATTGGTACTGGTCTGTATTACCATACAACTGGTTCTAAATTGTTCCTTGAGCACTCCATGGATTTGTCTAGTTTATTTACTTATATTTTTTTATTTAATTATGGAAAGGTTTGACTAAAATAATAAAATTTTATTTTAAGCCAAATAATTGAAACGTTCAGCCATAAATTATGAGGTTTTCAAGAAGCAAATATTAAGAAAAGTGACAATCAATTCGTATATAAAAAATCACATGACACTGATATGAGTTAAATAAAAATCAGAGCACTATTTTTCATTTTCAAAAAATTGCTCTTATATCTTCAATTATAATTCATATTTATTAGGCTATGGTGGAGAAAGGTATTGTTGACACTACTTCACAAATACCAAAGGGTTTTATGGAAATTCAAGCAATTAACATTAACCAAGTGTACATAGATGTTGTTGGAGGATTCAAGAAGAGTAGAGTGTATGGACTTGACTCCAAGGCGACACTGATCATCCCTTTTCTTGCTCTAGCTCTTATTCAACCACATCACATATGACTCTAGATCTAGAATTGGTGTCACGTATTAGGATGCAAATGCGAGATGAGGTTTAAGAAAAGCTTTAAGGCAAGCTTCTAGATGAGCTTCAAATTCACCTTTAGTATGAGTTTGATCAGTTATTTATTGCCATGTAGTAGAGCATACAATAGACACTAACTTCTATGTTAGCTAACATGCATTGTCAAATTCAATCATGTTGCCCTAATGCACCAAGAAAGGGGTTGAATTGGTGGGAGATAAAAAAAATTAGAGGGAAGGTTAGGTGTTTAGAGAATTGAAAAGAAGTAGAAGCAATAAAGACAAAATATTTATAGTGGTTTGGGTGTTAACAAACCCTACGCCTATTCCCCAATTCTTCATAATTGATAATTTTACTAAACTCAAAATGGTGTTTCCAAGCTTACACCAAACTTGTACAATATGTTTTATGGCTCACACATAACCTTTACACTTTTTGTTTCTAAGCTCACTTAAAACCTTGCTCAAGTATTTTGGATAGGCTCACACTTTAACTTTTATAAGAGTTTTGGAAGCTAGGCTAACTCTCAACCTAATTGTTGGACTAGGATAGTTAACCCCAAGTCTTGGACCTCTTTTGATCTTAACAAAGGAGATTGATCATGTCTAATGTTTCAAATTAGTGTTGTTTTGTAGCCTTTAATTTTCATTTAAGTTGGAAGTTAGATGTAGCTCAAAATCTTCAAAGTATGAAAAGTGTCTTCTAAATTGCGATCGCTACCTTAGATTCGTGACTGCGATCCATTAGAAGACTTGCAAGAAGTCGGGCAGATGAAATCATAAAGGCTTTTCTCGGCCACAATTCATCCAAATGATGAAGTCCAAAATTGGCAGACGAATTCGCGGTGTGTGTCACGCCCTAGTCGCTACCGCGAATTTTGAAGTAACTCAAAAGGGAAGCAAGTCCACAATCATAGTGTGACAAGTGTCCCAACTGACCGTTGGAAGTCAAATTTTGCGGAGGCATCTTCTTGGTAGCGACCGAGAATCATGAGGAAGAAGATGACCATCTTTGATACGAACAAGGTTGGAGTAGATTCCTTACCCGTATGCTTGAGAACAGTTGCCCAGATCTATCAAAACAAGTATTGGAGTTTTGATCTTCAAATCCCAACTAGACCTCTAGAAAACTTGTTTCTAGCAACCTAAGTTATAAAGATTCAAAGTTGTGTTAA
>CATIWR010189137.1:0-34238 GCA_949677035.1 Omphalea diandra
AAATGAAAGGAGTTGATAAACTCCAAAGTGACATGTAAATCGTGACTGCAATCTAGGATTCGTGACCGCGACACATGTTAAGATATGCTGAAATTCAAGCAGGCAAAATCGCGGAGCCATTCTCGGCCGCGATCAATGGAAAAGAATAAGCCATTCTGTGACAGATGAATTCGCAGTGCAAGTCACGCCTCAATTGTGACTGCGAATTTCAAAGTAACTCAAGAGGGAAGCAAGTCCACAACCATAACCACAACCTGACAAGTGTCCCAGAAGATTGTTGGAAGTCAAAAATCGTGAAGGCATCTTGTTGGTAGCGACCGCGAACCCTGTAGAAGAAAGTTAACCACTTTGGCAGATGGATTCGCATCCTCTGTTGCGGCCTGTGCAAGAAAACTCGCGACCACTACTTCTGAAAGTAGGTAAAAGACAACGACTATATTTTTCTGATGAACCAATAAGAAGTTGCCACGTGGACTAACCGTTAGACACAAACGAGGTTTCCCTTGAAGAATTTGGATTTCGCGACCGCGAACGGTAGTAGCGACCACAATTTCATCCTGACAAGCATTTAATGCAAAATCTGTCAAGCATGTCTCAAAGATTTGATGAGCTATGATCTGCGACGTCTCTTTGGTGAAGTTTGGCTATAAATACTCCACCAAATAGCCATGAAGAAGGTTGCTAAGGAATTTATTACGAGTGATTAAAGCTCTCAATCTTTGCTACTCATTTTCTTCATCTTCTTTATGTGATTGTAAGTGTTAGGTGTGAGCATTAAACACCAAGTTGTAAGGTTTTGTGTTAGCCTAGAAAACACATTGTTGTAAGGTTTTATGTTAGCCTAGAAAACACATTGTTATAAGGTTGTGTGCTAGCCATCAAAACACAAGTTGTATAAGTTGGGTGTGAGCTTGAAAACACCATTGAGATAGTGAAATACCCAATTGAGTGATTAAGGACTAGACGTAGGGTCAATTTTACCCGAACCACTATAAATTGGTTGTGTCTCTATTATTCTTTTTTCTCCCCTTTATCCTTGTTTTTGAAATTTTTATCCACCAATTCAACCCCTCCTTCTAGGTGCCTAGGGACAACAACATCCATAAGAGGGGATGGGGATGATGCATTCATAGAATAGGGATCATGCATTCATGGTATAGGGTAAACATGCATCATCCATTCATATATAACATCCATAAGAGGGATAAGGATCATACATTCATGATATAGGGTAAATATGCATCATCCATTAACACATAATCCTCCATAATAAGACATAGCTAAGTCCAAGTCCATGGTCTAATCCCAAGTATTCACACTTACATCCAAAAGAAAAGTCAAGTTAGTAATGAATCATATGAAAACAAATATGCAAAGCAATCTAAAGTAACCAAAGAAAGGAAAGCAAGGTCCAAAATGATCACCATACCATATCTCTATAGTCAAGGTACCAAGCATGTATCTAAGTTTAAGATAACACATTCAATTATCATAAACCATAATTTATAACTCATAACACACATACATAAGTGCATGAATAATGAATAAAAGAAAGGAAATGAACACACACTCACATACTAAGCATTTGGAGGATATTGAATAGCCTAGGACAAAGATTCATCCAAGTGAGGTCCTAAGGTTATTTGCTTATAAAGAATTATAACATTTTGGGCAGAATCCAACATGTTAGTAATTGGAATGTCCACATCAAAATAAGGAATCAAAGGCTTAGAAAACACTATTCACATGACCAAACAAGGATTTCTTACAGAAAGAGGGGTCCTAAGGTCAAAGAAAACTCTAGTTCTTCACCTAATTATCCCACCAAGGTGTCAAAGATAGAATAAAAAACATAACTTAAAAGGAAATGACATCATATTAATGCATCACAAAATTGAAGCAACATATAATATAGTTGATGTAAATAAATATTACCTTCTACTTACTACTCATGAAGGAATGGAAACTATTGAACATTTCTAAGTCATGTTTGAGGCAGCTTAAAAACCACATCCAATTTGCTTTATTCTCCTTCTTCACTATGGCATATGCAATAGGAAATATGCAATCATTGGGATCTATCCATACAACATTTAGAAATTTCCTTTCATGTGTTGCTTTAAGCTAATAGTCATAAAGAAATATTATAAAACTACAGCTATCCTTAAAAGCTTCCTTTAATGCACCAAGGCAAATATATATGCCTGTGATGTCATTAGTATCACAATCATAATACTCAATAGTAGTTTTGGAATTAGTTCTCAGTAATTCCAATTTATAGACATCAAGCTTGTTAAATTGATTTGCCTCATCACCATTGATCTTCCTCAATGCTTGGTCATTGGCTCTTCATGCTTTCATCCCCTCAATAGTTAACCCATATTCCTTACCAACCCTATCTATAAATCCATTAAAACTCCAACCTAGGCATGCCTTAAACTCTTTAAGATATTTAATTGCAAGCTATTTTAAGGTTACATGAAAGTTGTTAAACACCTTTGCACAATTATGTTTGAAATTAGCAAACTTGATTTAGAAAGTTTTGTCAGCTTTGTCTTTTTTATTCAACTTGCTAACATATACCTTATAGCCATAGTGTTTGAAGCATATACATATTACCCTAAATAAATCATTTTTTAGGAAATAAACTCGAAACCTATTTTTAATAACTGATTGTTACAAGTTTCTTTGAATTGTTCTGTACAATTGAATATCATTCCAATTTTGAGATCAACCATATTATGCACATCATCGAATTCAAGAAATATAAGTCTACTTTCATCATCCTCATTAGATTCACTATATAATTCATCTTAAGGACAATACTCATCAACACCATTAAGGTCATTTATATCAACTCTTAGATGATCACCTACGATACCAACTATCACTTTCTTCGCAAATCCCTTTGGCCCACTTTCTTTTTTCCCTTCTTATTCTCATTTATGACATTGACTAGGTCATCATCATCATCATCATCTAATGGGTCATAGTCAGGGTCCTTAAATTCTAGGTTGTCTTTAGCAGCAACATTACTCTCATTTCAGGCACCATCATCCATATGATCTTCATGTGCATCCATACCATTATCTTCATCGACCTCGTTACCATCATCACCAACCTTTACCTCATTTACAACATCTTTAAACTTTGCCTCTTTATTAAAATCCCTAACTTCTGCCTCTTTATTAAAATCCCTAACTTCTACCTCTTTATCAACATCGCCAACTTCAACATTAGATGTAATGTTCATCTCAAAATCATCCAATAAAAGTACATTAAGGTCACCCATACTAGCATCACTCTCTAAATTAGACATTTGAGAACCTAAACATATTTGTTTAACTTAATTTTGTTGCCCTTTAGGTTTTCCCTCCCTAAAACTTTATCCTTATGCACATCTAACTTTCTCTTACATTTTCTCCTTTGCGTATTTGGCTCTTCCCTATCAACTATTTCCTTAATGATAACTTTATGCTTATTAGGAGTTAAAACATCTATAACATCTTTTTCATTCTTGTGTTTGACATACACATCTATATCTCTCCAGCATTACACCTATATAGCCACATCTCATAAACATGACTATCATGTTCAAGTAGTCTTAGTCCATGTCTATATTCTAAAATAGGTAACCTCCAAAAATACTGAAACAGACCTTCTAATCTTAAGACCTATTGCAATACTTTGTTTAAATTAATCATTGACAGTTTGTATGGCAATTATAAGAAAAACATTTTTTTTTCCTTGTTCATAACTCCATTCCCCTAAGTGCCCTTTATAGTGCACACATAGAGCAAAAAAAAAAAACTCATCCATATTTGTGCATATAAAATAAAAATTGAACCAACAATAATATTCCATTAGTATAATAATGATAAAAATCCATTCTTTGGCATTGTATAAATCTAATATTAAACATGCAAAGTCAATAAAAAAACTACATACCAGTATTTTCTATATGCATTGTAGCATCACAGTATAACATAATAATGACATGAACACCAAAATTGCATGTGGGTTAGGTATTAAACAATTACTTGACTCTATTGCCATATTTAACCTTGTGAAATGTCTTACTCTATTGCCATCTTTAACCTTGTGAAAAGCTTTTTGCCTCCTCAAATGTTAACAACTCCATCTTTAATAATGGAAGCTTCTATTTCATAACCCTACCAGTAATTTTTTTGTCACAATTCTGCCAGTCATTTTTTTTGTCTTACACTTTTTGTCGTCTTCCTATAATTCGTTGAAAGCTACTAGAGATGAAAGATAGATTGGAAGGAGCTGAGAAAGTGAAAGTTGGGGACTAAAGTTGATCACATGCTAATGTGTGAGATGAGAGAGAATGAGTGAGGAAAGCTGGAGGACTACAACAAGATGGGAGAGAATGAGTACGTGGATGTGTATTTCTTTTTTAAAATGTTATACACATGGCGTCGAAGTGTCATCTAAGGCAACTTTATTAGTCGGAATAACTTTGCTAGTATACGTTATATATTTTAATGACTTTTTTGTTACAATTTTCCATTTAGGAATCTTAGAATTAAATTTTAAATTGTTAAGTGACTATTAGTAAAATTATCTCTGAAAAAATTAGAAAAGATCATATCTAACAAAGAGAGATCGACAACTATCCTTATATATTGAAAAAGAAAGTAAAAGATGACTAGAGCTGAAAATTTTCTTGTATTAATTTAATTGTTACTTTTTTTTTTTTTGTTACACCACTTCCTTCTCTTGTGGATTCCCAGTATGATCTTTTGCTGGGATTGACAATGATGATGATGAACATGACAGAGTGAAGAATTCAAGTTTCTGAGGATTCACATTTAAATAAATCAAACCAAAATTTCAAATGTAATTGATTCAATCAATTTTTTCAATTTGTACCAAATACTGTCCATCACCAGTGGCTAGCTTTATTATTTAACCTGTTGAACCCCGAATTTGCTTAGTCAGTAGATTGTGAAGGAGTCGCACGCGTATAAGAACGTGAGATATGAATAGATTTAGATTAAAAACTAATTTTTCTTTTTTCTCTCTTCCCCTTTTTCAACACCTTTCTCTCTTTATTTCTCTTCATCTCCATAGTAGCTTTCCATGACGATATGCTATTTGACTGTCCACCATCTATCCTCACACCTCAATTATTATTAACGACATCATATAACTCTGATTAGGGTCGGAACCATTATAGTTCCACAAGATGCTACCATTCGTCCCAAGCTCCACTCTCTATACGAACCCTCATCGAGTCTCTCTTATATGTTACGTTGCAGCTTTTAACCCTCCCAATCCCCTCATGACCCATACTTATCTCGACAATTACCTTTACCTCTGCATCCTTGATATTGAGAATTCGTCGTTTTGACCATTTCGTTGCCGCAATCGTACTTCATTATGAAAGACGCATTTCAATTCTTGATCAAGATGATGGCTGGTATGATTGTTAAGTTGTGCGATTATGCTTCGAAATAGATTCAATCGAGCCGCCAAAGAAGATTGCACATTTTTGGAATAAATCAACATAGATATTTTAAAAAACATGTTAGTGTTTTTTTTTTTAAAAAAAATCTGTTATTTATTAAGCAATTTTTTTATTTCATTAATTTTTAAAATCCTCACATCATGTTTAAAATAATCAATGTAGAATTAAAATAAATCTAATACAATATAGATTTCATATCTAAAAAAGATTATTTTTTCAAATAGAAAAACAATCTTTTATAGTTAATTATTATACAAAATTTTAATATCATATAAATTGCATATTAAAATTATAATAAAGTTTTATGATTATAATGGCCACAATGTGCAAATTAGTGATTAATATGTTACATATTTTGCTCTCATACCCTCGTGTTAATTAAATAGAACTAAATTTTTTAATATTAAGAGTTTAATATTTCAAAACTAAAAAATCAAGAGACCGATGTGCCAAAATAAAGAGTTGGCGAGTCAAATGATCAATTTAGCAAAGTTCAAAGGGCTGTATAAATATAACTAATTAATACATATATTTAATTTTAATCTCATATTTAATTTTAAATTAATGTTTGTCATTTATCAAACAATTATATTAGTAATATAATATTTTAACTAGTAATATAATATATTGTATTTTGCAATATAGCAAATAAGCTAATAATTAGCATCTAGTTTTTTTAATTAACTAAGTTTAATAATATATGGAATTTTTTTATGTAAAATAGTTTAAAGTATTTAGGAAATAAGCCATTTAGTCCTCTTTAGGATTTTAGTAATAATAAATATTTTATTTTTTATATAAAAGAAAAATGTTTTAAAAAATAAAGAGAAAAATGACCAAAAAATATGAATTTTATTATTTTATTAAATATTTATATTATTAATTAGATAATAATTTTTATAAAATAATAATATATTATAAAGTAATAAGTTTAATTACTATTTATATATATTTTAATTAATTAATTAATTGAAAGAATAAATATTAAATCTATTATTATAATTATATCGTGCAATATATATATTTGTGATTAAATTTTACACTACAGTTAGTAAATTAACAACTAATTTTTTTTTTTTTCAGACAACAAAATATGCTTTAAGGGTAACCAATCTAATTTAGAATCAACTCTACATATAAAAATGCTATTTTTTTGAAGTGTTGAGTGGCATGACATGATATAAAGAATTGTATTGAACTCATTCAATGGAAAAACCAAAAACAAAAAAAGGTAAAAGGAATATAAAAGATGATGTGTGAATTAGGTGGAAAGAAAAAAGGTTGAATTTTGTTGTAGAAATAACATAACCTTTTTTAGGGTGGAAATAACATAAGCCACGTCAAAAGATAAATTGACAATTCGACACCTTTTTTTCCATACATTGGAACGTGGAGTACTAACTAATTTTTTTTACCAAACAAAGGATATAAAAGAAAAATGGACATGAAGTAAAATAATGTCAATATTATAGTGTCATTGATGGTGCCTTATGTCATAATTTTTAAAAATTCATATAATTATAGAATTTAATTAATAAATTATATATAAAATCTGAAATTTTAAACAATATTTATTTATATAAAAATATAAATAATTTTTTTATTGTATTGTATAATTTAAATAATTTTACTTTAGAAATATTATTTAAAACAATACAAAAATTTTGCATAAATATTAAATAAATTACACTTAAAATTTGCATAAAAAAGTATGACAAATAATAAGAAGAATAAGCAACAATATTATTTCATTACTAGTTTTTATTGTTACATATTTGGTATAATTATAAAATATGGAATAAAAATTTCATTAAATACTTTAAATAATTTTTATTTTAAAAATTATCCAAATCAATAATAAAATTTATTATGAGATAGTTAAAAATTACACAATTCAAAATTTTACACAATTTTTTTTTAACTTCTAAAATATATGAATAATACTTTTATTTGAGTATTTAATTTGTCTATCATTTTAGATAATTTTAATCATAAAAAATATTCCAAATACAAATTATACACAAAAAACTGATAAATTATATAAAATTTCATTTTTAACAAAAATAATTTTTTTTTATAACTCATCACTTTTAGATAACTTTTTTTTCCCCCTAATATGTTATCTAAATCAATTTAACGTCAACACTAATTATGTTTTTATATAATAGAATTTATATGTCATTTAAAAAAAGTAATATAAATTTTAGGTGGAAAAATGTCCATATCACTTCAGACGCATTGCAATCAAAATCTATATGGACCTTATTTGAAATGTTCTCTTTCCTTTTCCCCCATTTTTCCGATCAACACTTAACTTTCCTATTTCCACTTTTCTTATTGGCACCATTTAATTAGCAATTGACTCCAAAGCACCACTAATCGCTAATTCACAAGTGAATCGCACAAACGTTAATATAAAAATTTTGTAAAATTATTAATTCACATTTTTCTTATTTTTTATATATAAAATATTAAAATAAATAATTCTTAAAAAATTATTAAACTTAAATTATTTTTTAGATTTATTATGTAATTCAGATAAATAATAAATTTTTAATTATTTTCAAACGTTCTGTTTTTTTTTGTATATATTTTCTTTTTTTTTATATATTTTTCTTATTATGTAACTTTTCAATGAAATAATATAATATTTAACTGTTTATTTGTCAAAATATTAACTTAATAAATGACAAAAACTCATGGTAAAAAATTTTTAAGACTGGAAATAATTATATATACCGAGTGATTGATAATTATCTTTTATTCCTTGTCACTCTACTCTTGTCGCCTTCACCATAAAACACAGGCAAAATGACACTGTTTTGCCAATTTATTTCATTGGTCTTTTCATCCTTCTGCTTTGGTACATACTGATGCAGAATAAACTTCTCCTGTAGTCAAAGCATAATAAGTATCATAATCTTCCACATAACATTTGGAATAATATTTAGTAACTATTATATGGAATAAACAAGCATTCAAGTGAAAAATAGCTATCCACATGGAACCATTATTCCATTCTTCCATTCCATGGAACCAAAGCATCTAGTATTGTTTAACTATCTGCAGAAATTTGAATGATCGAATCCAAGAATAACTTGAAGGGAAGATGGAGCACAGCCATTAAATTACAATTGCAGATTTTGCTTCCTATCTTAAAAAAATAATAAAATAAAACAAATTAAAGGAACTGCTGCCTGCATGCAGAACAAGAAATTTATGTTTTCCTTCAGGTTTTACTTGTATTCTTTTGTGAACACAACTTCCAAAATTCTAGGCAATGTACATCTGGCATAGATGCATGTATATATAAGGAGGTAAGAGCCACAAATCTTTGTCTACCTGTATGTGCCGAAATAAGCTTTCGCTTTCATAGCTAGACCCCACTTTCTGGTATAGTCTTCCAAAAGGTTGACAAGCATGGTTAATAACATTCTTTTTCACGGTCTTCCAAAAGGTTAACAAGCATAGTCATTGACATTCAGTTCAAGGGAAGAGGGAATCATCAGCTGCAGAGATCTTTTCAGATTCACTTATTAGCCCTTCCGTTAGTTCTTAAACATTCTTGTGGTAACCCAAAATCCTTTTGGTGGCCCAGTTGTCTCCTCCAGCGGTCATTGTGCATCTTGTAGTGCAGAACCTTGTCAATGCAGAAGCAACAATCAGCACAATCAACACCATGAACACAAACACAAAAATAAACATAAATAGCCTAGAGAGCAGTATGCCCAATAGTGTAAACAATTAAGAGACCACCCCAACTCCCTTTTCCTCATCCTCCTCCTTTCAACATATTTAAATAAATCTATCTAGTAAGGGTCATTAGACAACTGCAAATTTGAGTCCTCAAGTGCCATAAACACTTTGGAGTACCACTGCACTGACCAAATTAGTAGCGTTCCATCAAGAACTCCACCTCTAAAGGCTTTAAGTTAACCTAACAACTCTAAAGGTTTCTAAGTCATAAAATCCCCCCCTGTGAAATATATAGAACATTTCACTCATTTCAAACATTTCTGAATCAAATTTCGTTTGAGCCAGTTAAAATTATCTCAAAATGTCCTTCAAAGAGAGAACCATAGGCTGCCTCAGAAAAATGCATTGCTGATAATTTTGGCATTCATTCTTTGTCAATGGCTCAAACTATGGAGCATCTAAATAGGCCAAATAGAGAAAATGGAATTCGAAACTAGGCCAGCTTTCAACTGGCTCAATTTTTCCTCCCATACCTTATGAAAAACTCACAAGTATTTCCCTGATTTTGGAGTAGGATTGCAACCAAATAACAAACTTTTACACAGGATGTACTTTGTACTATTGACTGCATGACTCTATAGCATGTTCCTCCTCATACCTAATACAAGCTTTCAGCTTACCTTGACTAACTGTATACTTCTCAGTTTCACTGTCCAGGCTTATCAAAAAGAAACTCGTGTGAAAGTTCTCACTTGTATCTTAATAAATATTTTTTTATTTATTCTCATGCGTGGTGCCATTCAAGGCATTAACTGATATTTGGGCTCTACAGAAGTATTGACTGCATATTATTTGATGAAATACGTAGTTCAATTTATTAATCGAAAAGCCAACTTATAAATATTACTGCCTCCTAGGAAAAGAGACATATTTCTTCACCTACCATCTTTATATTAAACCAGTTTTTCTTGATTCAAAAGTTGATACTGTTTCCATCCATTGGCCTTGAGGACTAATGGCGCAGATCATATGCTAAAGGCAAGTAGTTGTTTCCAATTTTGTGTATGCGCTTGAGTGGGGGTTGGCAAGTCTTAATGGGAGTTTTTATTACACGCACTGTCCAGGCTTATCAAAAAGAAACTAATGTGAAAGTTCTCACTTATATCCTACTCAATATATATATATATATATATGTTCTCATGTATAGTATCATCCAATTAATGAACTGATATTTGGTCTGTACCGGGAAATAAATGTCAACTGCATATTATTTGATGAAATACGTACTTCATTTTATTAATCAAAAGCCAACTAAAAAAGTATCACTGCCTCCAAGGAAAAGAAGCATATTTCTTTACCTACCATCTTTATACTAAAACTAAGGGTAATTAGCCCTAACGAACATTGAAATATACCCTTTATTCTATAGTGGTCGCTAGAAAATGATTTTGTTTACTTGAATACTAAACTTTGATTTTTAGTCTATTGTGATTTATTGGCTAACTTTTTTCATTATTTTTCTACTCTAAATTGATTATGTATTTTTTGTTCTTTTTTAGAACACAAAAGTAAAAATTCAAATCTCTATAATGAACAAAAATTCAAAATAATTCAATAATGGAATAAAAATTATAAGAAAAACAGGCCAATAAACTATAATAGAAGAAAAACCAAAGTACTGATTCAATTGAATAAAATCAATCTTAGGGACCACAACAGAAATTTGGTCATAACTTAGTGACTATTAAGACAAATTTATCCTAAAACTAATTTAGTTAATTTGCAAAGTTAAAGCATCAACCTGCAATTACCAGTGAGTAGCTGAGCATTCAGTGTAGAGTTAAGTATACCTGTACAAATGTGCTGAAAACATCATCTTCAACCAATTGTGAAAACTCAATTGCCCAATCCTCCATACGACCAGCAGCAGTTCTCTGTCTCTCAGCTTCAAGCAACACAGTGTCACGATACAGGAATCTCTGCCAGATCTTTTGTACATTTGCCAACATGAAGTCCTTTTCTGTCTCATTAAATGCCTAGAAGACAAAGCACCGGAGAACAGTCAACTTTCACATTGTCACCTATTCAATTTATGTAAAGATGGAAAAAAAAAAAACATAATTACCTGAAGAATCTTTATCAAATTTGGAATTTCATCCTCACGAATTCTAACTGCAAAGCTCTCATAGTTGAGAACATTCTCATATGGAAGGAAAATCCCATCCTAAACACGGAATCAAAATGGAATTGACAAGTTGTAATTCATATGACATGGATCCACAATTATTAAAATAAAAGACAGCAATTAATGTAATCACCAAATGGCAGAATCAACTACATTATCTTCTACCTAAGAAACCAAGATAACTGAAGGTAAAAGATCAATTAACAAAAAGCAATATCCCACAAGGGATAAATCTAGTGCAGGTGACCTTCTGATAGGACTAAAGAGTTCATAACAAGAATGCTTTTGACTCTTATGCTCAAGGTTTCCCAAACCCAACCCCAGTGAAATAAGAGATCTCTGAGCAGCATCCAAATGGGCAGACCATGTCCCAGACAAAATGCTAACCTAGAAATAAATTTATCCTCTTGTTGACAACTAGCATTGACCCACGAAAACTTTCATTTTAAGTCTAATAAATGCTAAAATTGTTTTGCTAATCTCTGTGTGTTTGTGAGTCTGTGTTTGTGCATGCACATGCATCACCTACACGCAATAGAAATCACCAAGCAACTTGAACTGCACCATTTCCTACCTCAGTTAGCAGAAAACAACAGAGAAGAGAGAACTCCTGATCAAGAGATGCTCTTCGCAAAGCAATAAACAAACTGGATAGCACTTACTATTAGCACATCAACAATCTAGTTAAGCTGAGAATATCATACACTCAAGATGCTTAAATGAGGTTGGATTTGGCACTGGAGACCTTGGTCAAAGCTTATTTACAAGGCATTGGTTCACATGGATAATGTCATGTTCAGCATTATACCATCAGGTGATCTGCTTGAACATGCTTAAAGTTCCAAGAGTGAGCTACGGCTTATGATTCGTCAGAAAGTGAGAAATATGCAAAATATACTTCAAGCCCATATGACTTTTCCAGAAGTCACACTTAAACCAAAAGTGAGAAACATGCAAAAAAGGAAAACAGGCAAAGTCTGTTAATAATGCTTATTACCTTTCCAAATGTCGCTCTCAGGCTAAAGTATCTTCAGCACTACGTTTTTAACATGCTACTCTAAAGTATGAGCTGGCAAACGGATTACAGATTTTGATAACTTAAGCATACAGGTTTTCAAAACTACCAGGCTACAAAGAACTATACTACCTGAATGATTACAGGAATGCAGCCTTGCAAAATACTATCTTCCATACGACCACTCCAACCATCTCCTGGAAGTACTCCACAGAAAATAGAACTGGCTAAATCCTCATAATAGTTTTCAGAGCGCAATGGAGTCACAATTACATCTACCACATGCTGTTTCCCAAGCTTTCCATCCTTGTTAGGGCTTGACCCAAACTCTTCTGCTAATTTTTGTCTGATTCCCATACTATACCTTCATAAATATCATCAACAAAGTATCAGACCTGCTGCAATATTTGCAATTACTGAGCGCATAGAAAGTGAAAGACAACAGCAGGAAAAGACAACAGCCAAAAAATGCTAAAAATTAGACATCATTAAACATCTTAACATGGTTGATTTTAATTTATAGCAGAGAAGAATCAAACAAATAAAAGTGGGTGAATCATGTTCCTTAGGGCGGGTTATCAACATCATTGATGGACATAGATTGGCCCATTTCAATAAATTATCAAACAGATATTAGATACTTACGAATCTTCTGGTCTTCCATTTGGGTATGTTGGTCCAAGATTTCCATTGAAGTAAAATAATGTCTTCCGCTTATCAAGAAGCCTGAAAACAAGCTCAGTAGTTAACCTTAAATGAATTTGAAATTTTAGGACCATACAGTTTAGCCAAGAATGGAAGGGTACTCTTTATCTAAACAAGAAGAATGAGAAGAAAATTTGTCGGGTGATAACATGATAAACAAGAAATGTACCTAGCCCAAAGTTTGGTGCTCAAAGCACTGACAGCAGGGCGCTTCCAAGCAGGAAGCACAAGATCTTTATCAGGATCAAAGCATGGATGTCTGCCTCTTCTATCAGAAGAAATCTTATCCCAATTATCAGCCCAGTATGCTGTTGTTGAGTGGTTATGCTTTGAATTTGTATTACCCCAGTGAACCAACATCATGCTATTCCATATTTCCTTGGGGGCATAGCAAGCACCTTCATCCCATGAAAAAAACTGCTTTCAGATATAAAGGTGACATCATTAGCATAGACATAAAAATATGTTAATCACAAGACAATCAGATTATCACTATTCAATACATCAACAGATGCAATGAAACCCTTAATTACATCATACATCATTAGCATAGACATAAAAATATGCTTGGTCTAACCACAAGACATTTAGATTATCACCATTTATATCAACAGATGTAATAAAATCCTTAATTACAACATACCCAAACATGGTCCCTTCCTGAGGAGCGATTCCAATATGGGTAATGCTCAACGATGTGATCATATGCCTTCCTGTAATATTCCAGAGTTAGAGAACTCCTCAAGCCCATATGTTCCTAAAACAAGCACATGAGAATGTAGACCTTAGAACTCTGGGAAAAAAAAAAAAAAAACCATGCACACTTGCAGAGACATGCACACAAATGCAAAGACACACACACACACACACACATATATATATATAGAAAGATATAGTTTTTACCTAGCACAAAAAGCCAAAGGCTTAGGGGGAACTAAAAAATGGAGTGAACGAGAATAACATTTGAGAGGTAAAGCTAGTCTTTCCAGAATTGCTTCATAAATATTGCAAAACAAGTTTTGGACTGAAAAATAAATTTGATGGAGAACACCTAAATGTTGAAAGTGTCCATAACAAGTACATGCCATTTAAGGGATATAAATAGGGCAGAGCATGGTTCTTAGTTTTACTGAACCAAACCGTATACTGAAAAATTAAAAAAAAAAAAAAAAAGGTTCTTTAAGTATAGGACCAGACCATATTGGCTCCTAAGGTGAGTCCTGCACCGAGAACCAAATTGCACAGAAACCAAATCGAAAAACTGAATATATGTGTGTGTGTACTAGTTTTATTAGTACATGCATTGCACGTGAAGTCACTTTTTATAATCATATTAATAAAAAATTAACATATAGAAAATTCAAAATTTAACAACCAAATAAATTAATCAACCATTATATGTATAAAAATAAATTAATTAATTAACAAGAACAAGTTTTTTTTATATATTAACAGTTAATAATTTTTTTTATTTTAAGAGGCTCATGTATAACAAACTTATTTTTATTGAATGGAATAAGTTATATTTTTAATCTAACTCAAATAAAAAAAAAATCTAAATAATCAAATTATGTTCCTTCTAATCTAAGTCAAACACACACACACACACATATTAAAATTTTAATTAAAATTTCTACCATATATATATATATATAAAATAAATAATAAATAAATAAATAATCTTCCCCACTTTAAAAAATATAGTCTCAAATAAAATAACTGATAATCATTAATTAAATTCAGAAAAAGATAAATCTCGTGATTTAAGTGAATAATTAATCATGAGTTGTTTGTCCTAAACTCCTAAGTATAACAAGGAATTAGCTGGTTATTTAAAGCCATTTAAAGCCTGAAGATTTTATACCTCCAAATTTTATGCTGGCCATTTAAAATCAGCAGATTCTATGCCTTGTAAATCTTTCATGATTGTAGATCTGTTATTTCCTTCAGATAGATCTGTATATGGTAGTTAAGCTATTAAAGGCAAAAGATCAGCTTCTATTCTTGATATATATAAGTAGAATTCTCCTCCAAGAGAAACACACTTTTTTGCTCAAAGCTCTCTACGTTTATCATGGTATAAGAGCCATAATTCTAAATTCTCACTCTTGTTCTCAAGTCTAGCTCAGCCCTAGTTCAGTCCTTTGTTCTTGATCATTATTGATCAAGTTCTCTTAGCTTCATGTCTTCAGACAAGTATGATGCCTTCTTAATTCGTTTTAATGAGAAAAACTACTCGGCTTGGGCATTCCACTTCAAGATATTCGTCAAAGGCAAGGATCTATAGGGCCATGTCGATGGCAGCAAACCTGCTTCTGACAAAGACAAAGACAAGGATGAGCATGCCAAGTGGGAGGTCAAGGATGCTCAAATCATGGCATGGATACCAGGATCTATGGAATCCAACATCGTCTTGAACCTTCGACCCTTCAAAACAGCAGTGAGATGTGGATTGACCTGAAGAAACTCTACACTCAACACAACACTGCTCATTGATTTCAGCTTGAACATGAATTAGCCAATCTCCAACAGGGCAGTCTCTCTATTTCTGATTTTATTCTAGCTTTATGAATCTTTGGGCTGAATATACTGATATAGCCTATGCTACATTACCTCCCGAAGGTCTTAGTTCTGTTCAATCTGTCCATGAAGCTACTAGAAGGGATCAGTTCCTTATGAAACTGAGATATGAATTTGAAGGCACCAGGTCTAATCTTATGAACTGAGAACCTGTCCCTTCCTTGGATGCATGTCTCAGTGATTTATTTCGTGAGGAGCAGTGAATTCTCACTCAAACCACCATGGAACAACAAAGATCCCTGTTCCCGTGGCTTATGTAGCTCAAGGCAAACCAAAAGGCAGCGATATGAGCTCTGTTCAATGCTTTTGTTGCAAAGGATTTGGTCATTATGCTTCAAATTGTTCAAAAAAATTCTGCAACTATTACAAAAAGGATGGCCATATCATCGAGGAATGCACTACCCAACCTCCCAAGAAATCTGAAACAACATATACTACCTCAATTGGCTCTTCTAGTACTGGTGGTTCTGTGGATGCAGCACATCCAACACAAAGTGCTCCTGCCCCTGTTCAACCTGTGACTCCTGAAATGATTCAACAAATGATCATTTCTGCATTCTCTGCTTTAGTACTCTCAGGTAAACCCTTATCTATATCACCTCCTTGTACTTTGATTCTGCAGCTACCCATCATATGACAAACAATGCTAGTTTCCTTACCAATGTAAACAAATATTCTGGAAAACTCAAGATTTATACAGCTGATGGAAATCCTTTACCTATCATAGCCATTGGTGATATTTCTTCTTCTCTAACCAATGTCTTTGTCTCTCCCAACCTTACCATTAATCTTATTTCTGTTGGTCAGTTGGTTGACAATGATTGTAAAGTTGAATTTTCTAAATCTGGTTGTGTTGTGTGGGATCAACAAATCAGGGAAGATGGTTGCAAGGGGGCCTAAAGTAGGACGTCTTTTTCCTCTTCAATTTCCTTTGTCACCATGTTTCTCTTTACCCTTTATCACTTGTAATTCTGCTTATGTTGATTCCCGAGCATGGCATAAACGTCTCGGACATCCAAACTCTAATGTACTTCATGATTTGCCAAAATCTGGTTTACTTGGGAATAAAGAGTCACCAACTCTTAGTGTTGTTCAATTTGATTGCAATTCTTGTAGGCTTGGAAACAGTAAAACTCTGCCATTTCCCACTCACACACCAAATGTGGTCCAGCCTTTTGATATGATACATAACGATGTGTGGGGGTATGGCACCAGTTACTTCTCATGCTAATTACAAGTACTTTGTCACTTTTATTGATGACAATCGTTTTACATGGATTTATTTCCTGCATTCCAAGATGAAGTATTTTCTGTTTTCAAGCTTTTGCATGCACATATTCAAACCCAATTTTCTGCCAATATCAAAGTCCTTCGTTCTGACAATGGAGGTGAATACAGGTCTCACTCATTTCAGGAATTTTGCAAACCAATGGCATAATTTCTCAACGGTCTTGTCCTTCGACTCCACAACAAAATGGAGTGGCTGAAAGAAAGAACCGTCATCTTCTCGACATTATCTGCACCCTTCCATTAGAGTCATTTGTGCCCTCTCAGTTTTGGTGTGAAGCTCTTTCCACTGCTGTATACCTCATCAACAGATTGCCTTCTCTCTCATTGAACCATGTCTCTCCTTTCACTCGATTATTTGGTCACACCCTAAATTATTCTAACCTTTGTACCTTTGGTCGAGTATGCTATGTTCACCTTCCACCACATGAACGCACAAAATTAATAGCTCAATCAGTTAAATGAGTTTTTCTAGGATATTTTGTGCATCAGAAAGGTTTTCTTTGCTATGATCCTAATCTGTGTTGTATTCGGGTTTCTCAAAATGTGATTTTTTTTTTAAATCAGTATTTTTTTTCCCATTCACCATGATCATATTTCTCTTTCATTTTCTGTTTTGCTAGTGTTTACTAACTCTTCTATAGATCTAGTACCTTCTAAGCCTGTTATCGTGTATCAGCGACGCTTGACCAACACATTAAATCAGGCTTCAACGCCTCTTGAGCCCCCTCAAGATCATCCCCTGAATGCTGATCCTATTCCAGCAACTGCACCTGCTCCTCTTCAACACAGTAGTCGAGTTCGTAAACCACCAGATAGGTATGGTTTCACCCCTTTTTATCCTTCACAGCCACCTTGTCTTCTGTTCCTATTCTCTCATCTTATAAACAGGCAATGAAGTATGAGTGTTGGCGGCAAGCTATTGAAACAGAACTTGTTGCACTTGAAGAAAACCAGACCTGGGATGTTGTTCCCTGTCCTCCATCTGTGAAACCTCTTGGTAGTAAGTTTGTGTTTTCAATCAAAGCTTCATTCCGATGGATCCATAGAACATTGCAAGGCTCGGTTGGTGTTTCTTGGCAACAAGCAAGAATATGGCCTGGACTACGATGAGACCTTTGCACTGGTAGCCAAGCTAACCACAGTACGAACAATACTAGCCCTTGCTCCATCTCAATCACGGTCTTTACATCAAATGGATGTCAAGAAGGCATTCTTACATCATAATCTCAAGAAGGAAGTTTACATGAAACTTCCCCACGGTGTGCCTATTTCATCACCTAATGATGTTTGCAAACTAAAACGTTCTTTGTATGGGTTGGAGCAAGAACCACAAGTATGGTTTGAAAAGTTTCGATCCACCCTTCTTCGGTTTTCATTTACTCAAAAGTCAGTATGACTCCTCCCTTTTTCTACGAAGGACATCTAAGGGCATCGTTGTTCTTGTTTATGTGGATGATATTGTTATCACTGGTTCTGACATAGCAGCCATTTCTGTAATTCAAAAATTTATTGCATTCTACTTTTCACATGAAAGACCTTGGCTAGCTTACCTACTTCTTGGGGTTAGAAGTACATCATTGGCCTCAAGGTATCTTCTTGAATCAGCACAAGTATATTCTAGATTTGGTTCAGTTAGCTAGACTTTCAGATGCTACTCCTATTGACACCCCCATGGAAGTTAATGTAACATATCGACATGACGAAGGGGAGCTTCTTCAGGACCCTACTCTCTATCGGAAGCAGGTTGCCAGCCTGATCTATCTCACCATCACCCGACCAGACATCTCTTATGCCGCCCGCATAGTCAGCAAGTTCATACAAGCCCCTTGGCATCTCCACTTATTTGCAGTTTGACGCATTATTAGATATATCCTTGGCACACGTAGTCGTGGCTTGTTCTTCCCTACTAATTCTTCATTCCAACTACAAGCATATAGTGATGCTGATTGGGCTGGTTGCCCGAACACGAGAAAATCTACTACAGAATGGTGCATGTTTCTTGGTGATGCTCTTATCTCTTGGAAATTGTAGAAGCAAGATTGTGTCTCCAAGTCATCCACTGAGGCAGAATACCATGCCATGTCTGTTGCCCGCTCTGAGATCATTTGGCTGCGTGGTCTCCTCACAGAGCTTGGTTTCTCCCAAGCTCAACCTACTACACTACATGTTGACAACACTAGTGCCATCCAAATTGTTGCCAATCCTGTCTATCACGAACGCACGAAGCACATAGAGGTTGACTGCCATTACATCCGAGAGGCCTATGACCATCAAATTATCACCCTACCACATATCTCCACCACTCTACAGCTGATAGATATCTTCATCAAATCCATGACACATTAGCGCCCTAATATCCTTGTTAGCAAATTGACGCTCGTAGATTTACCAGCATCATTTTGAGGGGGGATGTCAAAGGGATTAGCTGGTTATTTAAAGCCATTTAAAGCCTGCAGATTTTATACCTCCAGATTTTATGCTGGCCATTTAAAATCAGCAGATTCTATGCCTTGTAAATCTTTTATTTCCTTCTTCATTAGGATTTGTAGATATCTTTAGATAGATAAGTATATGGTCGTTTAGCTATTTTAAAGGCAAAAAATCAGCTTGTATTCTTGATATATATAAGGAGAATTCTCCTCCAAGAGAAACACACTTTTTTGCTCAAAGCTCTCTATGTTTATCAATAACAACATTATACATAACAGATATTTATGAACCACTTTTTAGCTTCAAATTTAGCATGAAAGATTAAATAAAGTCCAAATTGGTCTAATTTTTTGCATGTGTTTTTCACGTTTCATTTTTTCTTTTTTGTATAATTCCTATTTTTCTAACCAATGAAATTCGTCAATAGATTTTTGTTGTATCAAATGCTCCTTTTAATACTTTCCTATTATATTAAATATTTCTCATTTTTCTGAACAAGTGAAAGTCAATAAAATAATAATGATGATAATAATTTAATAAGAAATTATTATGATAATAATTTAATAAGAAATTATTATAATAATAATAATCTAATAAATAATAACAATCTCCAATTTTTTATTGAGCTGTCCTATTTTTTGCAAAGAAATAAAAATAAAGCAACATCAAATGGATCCATTAACAATCACAAAACCAATCATTAGTGTTCATTCAAAACTACCCATCCATTTATGAAAGGAATGCTAATATAATAGGATTAGGGTATTTTAGTGTCATAGATTTTAATCTAAACAGAAACAGGATTTAATGGTCTTAAGACAAAAATCCAACTAAAAAAAAAGTTAATGGCTTGTCAAAATATGAGGTAATTGATCTAAAGTCATTATAAGATTTTAATTAAAAAAATTAATTGACGTCTTAGACTGGTAGTGTTTATTCAAAACTACTCATCCATTTATGAAAGGAATGCTAATACAATAGGATTAGAGTACAGGATTTAACGGTTTTTAAGACAAAAATCCAACTAAAAAAAGAAATTTATACTTTGTCAAAGTACGAGATAATTGAGCTAAAAACATTAGAGGATTTTAATGAAACAATTAATTAGTGTCTTAGTCTAATAGTAAGATGAAATTATTTAAAGGTGGGTTTCAAAGTTTAAAGCTCACCAATGTAAAATCCTTCTTCTCATTACTCAAAAAACATAAAAAATTAATTAATTACGAAACAATAAACAAAATATTTAAAAATTTTCAAAATAAATAATTATTTTCTTTATTTAAAAATTCAAAATTATATAGTCCTTGAAATCCACAAATGATTTGAAAATCTATTTTGTATCACGACTATAATCTAACTTGAGCCACCTGGAACTCAAAGTGATTGATTCGAGATTGACCCAACCCATGTTAACCGAACCTAGCTCGTTTGTCACCTTTAGTTTTATATAGTATTGAAATTATAATTATTTTTAAAAATAATAGAAATAATTTTTATCAATAAAAAATTATGGATTGAATATAAAAATTATGTCAAAATTGCAAATCTAACAAGGTGTCATTAATCTTGTCAACCTTGTTTTATCATGTGTTCTTTTTGCTCATAGTCGTCAAAATCCTAGACTTTTATGATTAATAAGTTATATATTTAAATGAGTTTAAGATTTAAAAAGCTAAACATAACTCCAAATAGTTTAGGAATATTATATTTCCATTTAAATGGTTATAAAACTTACTTGGCTCTATAGTTTTCTTTTAATGATATTTTATAGAAATACTGCAAATAATTTGAAATCAATATAATTTCAAAGGTTGAAGAAAATAGCCTTCAATTTTACATCTATATGTAGTGGTGCGTCTAGTTCTAGTTAAGAAAACGAAAGGAGATATATTATAAAAAAAATATGAGAAAAATAAAATTATTTTCTAAAGAGAATTTAGGTTTAAATTCTTATGTGTGTGTGTCTGTGTATATAACTCAACTAAGTCTCAATCCCAAGTTAATTAGGGTTGACTATATGGATTCATTTTTTACACTCGAGGTGATCTTAAACCACATCTTTGGAAGGCTTCTAAGTTATTATGAATGACTATCCTACATGTGAGCTTAGGTCTACCCTTCTTCTTCTTGCCTATATCTCTACTAATGTGCTCTCCTTTTCTAACTGATGTGTCTAAAGGCCTATGACTTACATGCCCAAACCACCTCAGTCTCCCTTTCAACTTGTCCGCAACCGAAATAACTCCAACTTTATTTTTAGTACACTCATTACAAATTCTATCCATTTTAGTATGACCGCACATCCATCTTAGCATTCTCATTTTCATCATACTAATCTCGAAAACTTGTTACATCTTTATCATCTAATACTCACTCTCATCCATCATAGCAGATCTTATTGCAGTGTGATAAACTGCTCCTTTTAGTTTATGTGGAATTTTGCAATTACATAACATACTCGATATATTTCTCTATTTCATCCATTCTACTTTAATTCGATGGGCATATATATATATATATATATATATATATATATATATATATAGAAAGAGGGAGAGAGAGAGACGTTGATTTTGAAAATAATACTTATATAGTATCACGATATAGAATTGTTATAAGATTAAAATTTCATTCATTTTTAATTTGTACATCTACACAATAAAACATGTAACAACAATCTAAATTTTATGTCTAGATTAATCTTTAAATTAAGAGTATTTTGGTTAATTCAAAAGTTTTATCTCTCTCTCTCTCTCTCTCTCTATATATATATATATATATATATACACATTAAATATTCTATATAGATAATATTTTTACATAAATGGTATATATAAATAATATAATATCCAATTATATAACTATATAGTGTGTAATATTAGAACCATATTATGAAAAGAGTTGATTATAAGCATATTTAAGTATTTAAAATTTACATTTTGAACAAATCTTTTAGTTTTAATTTTATATGACAGAATATTACATGATTTTCATCATGATAGCTCATATGCATAAAATGAATTTATAAATAAAAAAACATAAAACATTGAATATAGTATAAAATGAAAAAGAAAATTATGAGATGTGAATTTCCTACATCCGATATTGAAAACAAGAGAAGCAGAAGGGATTGACTCCTTTTATAAAAGGTGAGAGCCTCCCTCCATTTCTACTTTAATTAGGAACTTGCTAATGGACTTATATAGGTGTTAGTATAATATTTTATTGAATTTGGTCTTTAAAAGGATAAAAGTGATGGTCTAAATTTTTTTAGAGACAGATTTGAATTCATTTGAGTTTGGAGGGGTTTTTTCTTTGGGGGCCTGGAATCAAGACTAAATAGAATCAAATTAAACTGAACCGGACCAATTAGAACTGAAAAAATGAGTCAAACGAAATCGATTTTTTCAATCCAATTCAATTTGGTTCCTTCTCCTCTTTCTCCTCTTATTCCAGTTCAATCCTTTAATTTTTAAAGGACTGATGTTCGGTTTGGTCCTAATCTTTTTCAAATAACTGAACCAAGATTGGGACTGTTCAGTCTTAGATAAACTCTATTGACTTTACAATCAATCTAATAAATTCAGTAACTGACTGCATGAAATAAAGTTACATTTATGGATTTAGGCATGTTATTCAGAACTGCAAATTTAATTGGATAACATTCTTGCAAATTGATATGCTAGCTTGTCTAAACCCAGTTGGAATATTGATGTAGAATGCATTTATGTAGAATCGCAGATGATCATAGTAATATTGAACGATCAAGTGGCAACAATAAAAAAGATCCCGGTTGGAAGTATAATTTCTTAAAGTACCCTAAAGACCCTTCTTCTGTGACGTGTGTATTGTGACAAAACTACTAAGGGTGGGATATATAGCGCCAAATTGCATCCAATTGGAAGAATAGGAATGCAAAAAAATGTCTTAAAGTATCCTGATCATGTTAGGGAAGAATTAGAGCAATTTATGAGGAAAAAGCAAGAAAAATAAATTATGATAAGCTGCTTGATTTTGATGATCATGATAATATGATTGAAATTGAAGGTGATGAGGAAGAAGAAATCAACTTGAGTAGAAAGAGGGCCAATAAAGATAAAATTGATGTTGGAAACAAGGAGAGATTAGTGAAAAAGAAGCAAAGTCCAATGGACTCCTTTGTGACACATAAACTTGAAGTGGTAATTGAACTTAAAAAGCAAGATAGACTCAAACAAACCAACATAAATGATTCCTTTGATAAAGAGAAAAGAGCCATGGCTTGTCAATATATTGGTAGGTTTTTCTAACAGGCTGGGATTTCATTTAATGTTGCCCGTATGGATTCATTTAAATGGACGGTTGAAGCTATTGGATAGTATCACCCAATTTGAAGCCTCTTAACTATTATGAATTGAGAGTCCCAATTTTTAAAAAAGAGGTAGCTTATACAAATGATTTATTAAAGAATCATAAAAATGCATGGGCAAGGTATGGGTGTTCCATAATGTCAGATGGGTGGTCAAGTAGAACAAATAGAACTTTAACCAATTTATTGGTTAACTGTCATATCGGAACTATGTTTGTGAAATCAATAGATGCATCATCAATTGTTAAAACTGGTAAGAATACATTTAAGATGCTTGATGAGTTTGTAGAGAAAATTGGAGAATATATAACATTGTGCAAGTAACAACAGATAATGGCTCTAATTTTAAGTTGGTTGGTAAGTTATTTGAGGCAAAGAGGCCTACTAGACTCCGTGTGTTGACCATTGCATTGACCTTATGTTGGAAGATATTGGGAGGACACCTAAAGTTTCAAAGACTTGGAAATGGCTTTTAATATAACATGTTATATATATAATCATGGTGGTGTGTTGAGCATGATAAGAGAGTTCACAAAGCAAAGAGAGTTGATTAGGCCTGGGATTGTACTTCTTATCTCACATTACAATGCATCCGCAAACACAAATATTCATTAAGAGCCATGTTTACTTCAGAGAAAACGGGTTCTAGCATGTAGGCAACGGAAGCAAAGGGGAAGCGAATTGTAGAAACTATTTTGATGCCTTCATTTTGGAACACTATTGTCTATATACTCAAGGTTATTGGTCCTCTTGTTCGAGTTCTTAGGCTTGTTGATAATTTTTTTAAAAAAAAACCTGTAATGGGATATATTTATGAAGCAATGGATAGAGCAAAAGAAGCAATCATTAAAGCTTTTAATGGGAATGAAGAGAAATACAAAGAAATCTTCACAATTATTGATGATAGGTGGGAGTGCCAACTTCACTAACCTTTGCATGTAGTTGGCCACTTTTTGAGCCAGAGTTTTTTTTATGATAATCCAAATATAGAGTTTGATGAAGAGATAACATCAGGACTCTATTCTTGTATTCAAAAACTTGTGGCAAATCATACTATGCGAGATAACATCATGGGTGAATTGTCTATATACAAGAGAGTTGAAGGTATATTTGGCATTCCACTTGCAATTAGATCCCAAAAGACAAAAGCACCAGGTAATAGCTAATAATTAATTTAAATTATTATATATATATGATTGCAATATGAACATGTAGTTATTGAACTTTTATGAGAATGTTATGCAATTGAATGATGGAGTTTGTATGGGAGCTCTACTTTAATTTTACAACAATTAGGTATGGGGCTTCGAGTTGTGAATGAAATTAGAGTGTCTTTGAATAGATTAGGCTTTTAGTTCACCATAATAATTGAATTTCTTAATCTATTGCAAGTAGATAGTAGACTTTCTAATTTTATTATGAATTGATATATATATTATTGTTTTCATAATTTTTGTTAGATTCATACAAAGAGAAGGAATAGACTTGCAGAACGAAGGAGTAATGATTTGGTGTTCGTTAAGTACAACCAAGCTCTTAAAGCTCACTATGATCGTAGAGATGTCATTGATCCTATTTCCTTGGATGAGTGGTTGGTAGGTAAATGGGTGTAAGAAATGAGGAGGATGCTGAAGATGATATAGTTGTTCTTGATGATGATGATAATTGTGGCTTAACATTAAGAGTTGTGGCCAAAACAAGGACTCGAGCCAAATTGGCTAAGACAGCTAAGACAAGTGCAAGTTCAAAAGCCTCAACTTCACACCCAATGTTTGAAGATCTTCAGGTTGATTTAGATGATCATGAGACGTATGTAGAAGACATTGAAGGATATGAGTATGAGCATGATGATGATGAAGAATTGATTGAGGAGTCAGATGATCTTTAGCTACCTTTCATGATTATTAGAATCTTTCCCTATTTTTTCATAAGTAGTTTCATAAACTTTTATGTGATTCTCTAAGGTTTTGATTTATTACTTCAACACTTTTTAGCAATATATAGCAATATAAGTGTGCAAACTATTTTTTCCTAAACATGGATGTTGAATAGGTTGAGGAGTTATTATTTCAATGTTGCATTTTATTTTTCTCAATTTTGGGATATTTTATGCATATATTTTATTGGTTTTATAATTTTATAAATTTTGCGCTTTGCTTCAATCGAGCGAGCACTTTTTTTGCGCTTTGCGCTTTGAGCAATGAGCAGGCTCATCGCCTTGAGTGCGCTTTGAGCTTTTGAGTCCTCAACTTTTTAAAACTTTTTGCAAGTCTTTTTAACTTTTTGTGAGTCTTCCTATTGCTTTTTTCTTGTCTTTTTCTGACCAAAGCTCACCTCTATAGGTCTTTAATCCTTTTCATTCTTGCAACATATTGAAAACCACATCCTCTTCTTTAGATCTCTCATACCACTATGTAAATCACAAGCAAAGCTGTTGAGTTTTTTCCTCATACAATAGTTAGAAATCTCCTTGTCCTTGCAAATTATGTTTTTTGACCATTTGAACATGCATTTTAGTCAAAATTTTCTAGTAAAGAATCATTTTCAAGTCACATTTAACGAATATTCTATTCTGAACATCCATGATTCTGGTAAAGATGGGCTCGGAAAGCATGTGAATAGCCTAAAGGGAAAAATAGTAAGAATAAAAGGGTAATGAGAGAGGGGCATGCCTAGAATGACATGGAGGAAAGTGGTGAAAATGGATGCGGTAGCTTTAGATCTTTCTGAAAAGTTATCTATACACCAAGTAAAATGGAGGAAACAAATGCACAGCCAAATCCGACTAGTTGGATTTAGAGTTGGTTGAATCGATGAGAATAAGAAAATGCACAAACCATGTGTGCATCTAATGGGGAGAAAAAAATGAAATTCTATTATTCTTCTACAGAAAAGTATCTTTAATTGGCAAAAACAACAAAATTCATTTGGGATTACAACCAACAAGAATCAACCAAAAGGTCTACTAATTACACTTGCACATCCACAAAATAGCTCACTTTCAATTTCTTTCTTTTACCTCCAAGTAAAGACAAACATTGAATTGCATATTACCAATGATGCATATATGAGAGCTTTAGAAAGTATACCTGCATACTCAAGTGGGGTGCATCATCTGCACGCGTTATGATACATGAATCAAGAACAGGAACAAAGAAAAAATCGGCTTCCTCACCATTTAATGTTCGATATGGACTAGCTAAAATACTTTCATATAGTGCCATCTGCAAGTGTTTAGAGGCAACAAAATAAAGAATTTCCTGAGCCAAATTTTACGTTATAAGCTGACTTGAAATCCATCTCAGTTTAGAAAATACCTGTGCACCATATAACTGATCAGTCCAATACGTTGCATTCCTTTCATCATAAATTCTGTTTACGCATTCAAACTTAAAATGTCGCCCCTACAATAAGAAGTAAGCAACAAACATGACAAGTTTGCTCGCAAAAAGAACCCAGAAATGAAGTAGCACTATTCTTTACCTCAAGAAGTAAACTGTTGAACTCAGGAGGTAAATCATAAACATATATAAGGGGCCTTTTCTTTTTTACCACAGCATTGAAATTGACAAGTTTCTGTGTGCTATGTGTATTATCAGGAACTTCAAGCTGAGCAGGTCTAAGCCATTGAGGCCATTCTCTTACTGAAGACACAACAGACGGGATACTGCAGTCTGTTCCATACCAGCCATTGTCACACTGAAAAATAACCTTAATACTATTAGACATTAGGTAGTTAACAAACATGAGACAAATTCATACAATGGTTATAAATACTGCAATGATAGTTTATCTTAAAATCAAATTTAAAAGGATTTAATAATTTAACACTACAAAATCTTCATAACCCAGTAAGTTCCTATCATATATTACAAATATATTGTGAGGATTTATCCATTTCCAGAAATGTCAAGGACATTATATTCTTATTTAAAAGTCACATTTAATTCCAGTAGCAGTAGCTTTAAATTATATATCAGTATTCAAGAAATTTGCAAGGTAATACAACAGGAACATTGCATTCAATTCCAAGAGAAAAAAAATACAAGTACTTTCTTATAATGTAATTTGCACTTAAATGAATTCAAAGAAGTTACAGAACTTTGAGCAACAATGATCAACTCAAATTTTATTGGTAATATCTTTATTTGTTTTTTTTCCAATGTTTTGCAATTATTTGAAATGTGTTTGTGGAAATGCATTATTGTTCCAATAGAATTGCAACCTGAGGATGTGGTGACTTATTCTATCACAGCATTTAGGTGATGATTTTGTCTCTCTCCCAACATGCATACAAAGAATGAGACACTATTTAAGTATTCATAAATGCAATATATGAATCAACTAAGTTTAGTCCAACCAGTTGTTGGTTGTTAACGAGTTTATGACACTATTGCGACCCTGAAGGCCAACTGGTAGCAAAAGCTAACTCTGGAACTTCTAAAATTAACAATTTCCACAACCTTTCAATAAACAGTACCATCAAGTAAGAGTTCTTCTTCTATCAATCCCATTGTGAGTAAGATGTCTCTTTTTAACTTCAGAATGTAAAGTATACTTTCATGCCGTGAGAAAATGTTTTTAAACGCATTACTAGCATCATTATAGAAATAAGCATATAAGATTGCAGCAACCTCATTATAAACGAAACAATCATGCAAGATTGAAGCAACCAATTGAAAATTTGGGTGCAGAGGTATCATATCAAGTTGGTCCAACTGGTTGAAAATTTTAGTCAAGGATTCTTCAATCACTCAATGTTACCATAACCAGAGCCATATACCTGGGAAACTTAATGATGGTTCATCTAGAGAATAATTTGTAAACAGAATATTCCATTCTCTACTTTTAAATGGGGAAAGATGGTTAACCATTAAATTTCCTTTAAAGTAGATCAAACAACATGATGCTAAAAGACAAGGAAAAACATTGTTACCTGACAAAATCCACCACGGCAATGCCCATGCCCAGAGCATTGATTAATACAAACACATTGCACTGGAACTTCACAAAACTGCCCTAAGAGGCAATCATATTTGCAGTCACATTCCTCTTTGAATTTCACCTTCGAAGCATATGCTTCCTCTGGGACCACATTACACCACCCGGGTTTGCTTCCATTTGTTGTAAAAATATTATCCAGGTCAGCTCTTCCCCAGTCAGTTAGTTTGGGAGCACCAGGATTAGAAGGTAAGCTGAAACAGAAGTCAAGAAGTCACTACTTGTAAGGTATTGGAAAGAAAGAACAACAAAATCTATTTTATTAGCTAAATCCACTTACTTCACTTGAAACCCACATGCCTCTGCCACAGGACGATTAGGATATTTTGTGCCTTCTCCACAGAAGCACATTGCCCTTGTGGTGTCACAAAAGGCGGAGCAAATGGAGACAACCCAACGCCCATATGGTAGCTCTGGTGTTTTGGGGTAATTACATTCCAAGTGCACTCTTTCAGAGCATCCTTCCCCTATTCCATCAACCACAGAAACAATGATCAGATGAGAGATAACGAGTATATTCCTTTGAACACACTGTTTTCTTCTTCTTTGTTTCTGCTGCCTATACTTATTCTCTAGCGTCTAAACTTTGATAGTTTCAGGAACACTGAACTTTGATTTTTCAAATAACAATTTTCCCTTTTCTTGCAGAATAACCAACCAAAAATCTTTTGTTACTATACATTATTGTTGCATTGGTGTCTTTATGGATTCTCACAGGGTATTTTATTATCAGATAGAGCAGAGATGACATATTTTTTTTTTTAACAAAATTTCTTACATTCCAAGTTGTCAGACCTTAGAAAAATTAACTAATAGGATAAAAGAGTAACTATAAACATGATGCATGTCCTACTGTAATGAAAATACAAGTTTGAAACTGCAATGAACATAGTGCATGTCCTACTGTAACAAACAACTGCCAAGGATACATCCAGTCCATCAAAATAATTAGAGCAACAAACTCATAGTTAAGATTATATAGATAATCAAACAAACACAGCACCCTATCCTATTGCTGTTTCATATTCAACATTTGTTAAAACAAAAACAAAACCTGACAAAAAAAGAAGAAGGAAAATATAAGAATTTAATAAACAAAGAAAAAAAAAAAAACACTTGCCAGTAAATCCATGAAAGCACCGGCATTGCCCCAATTCATAATTACAAACACCTTGACCACTACAGTCATTTTTGCAGCTCCTGCCACCTATTAGCTGCCGACATAACAGTTGATTATAGTCAAAATTGCAGAATGCAATTGAAATCTGACATTAAACTAAAAGAGCAAAATTAAGCAAATATCCATAATGACAAATTTCAGAAACCAGACTCATAAACTGATAGAAACACCACATCTTTTTTTGTGTTTGTGTTTTTGTATGTGCTTCTACAATGTAAAAACAAAAGTTAAGATCTTCCATGAACACAAATATTGAATAGAGAAATTAGCAATCTCATAAGTGGAAGCAAAATGAATTGATAAGTAGAGTTCAGACTCTTTTTAGAATTTATATTGGTACAATTATTATTGAATGCAATCCATTCATATTTCATTCTTTCTAACACTATCATTACCTCCACAACACTGACTTCCTTAGTAATTGAATCACAACCAGACAGCCACTGCCCAATCTCAGCCTTCCACGGTGCATTACGATAAACCACCGCCCCATGCAGGTCAGCTGGAAACCTATGATCTAAAGCAATAGATGGTTGCAAATTTTCCCAAACAGAGTCATTCCTCCCTCCATCTGATCCATTAATAAGAGCACAAGAATTCTGAACTTGCCTAGCACTGAAGTAATCAAAAGAAGGCACCACAGGAGACAAGAATAGATGAACAATCGAAATCAATGCCACAACAGAAGCAACTGAAGCTGTCAAAGACCATGAACACTTCCATTTCTGGATAGAGATCATTATTCACCAAAAAATTATGCCCCTGAACTTATATAAACCAATCTTTTCCTCTTTGACCCTCTAAGTCCTGCACAAGTACCCAGAAAAAGCAAAAAACTTTTAAAACAAGCATAACAATTGAAAATAACAAGTCAGAAACAAAATCAGAAACACCAAATGCCACGACTGCAACGGTTTTCAATGAGCAATGTTTAAAGGTATCTCCAACACTACAAGGCAGGTACTCGACTACCAAGCTATTAGACCAATGGTATAGCTTAGAATGAGCTAAGAAAGGAGCAATTCATAGTTCAAAACAACATTCAAGAGGGTTAAAAAAACACAAACAAATCATATATTATGGTTGATATGGCTACTGCATTCCAAAATTCCGACAATCATGCCCATGAAAGTTAAAACATTTCAAACCCATAAATGAAAATCATGCATGAAAACTCCTAGCTTCCATAATTCATAGCTTAAACCCAGGAATTGTTCTTAAAAATTGAATTTAAGAGGTCATAAAACAACACCAAGCAGAACGCGGAAAATTTTAAAATTAATTCAAACTGGTTAAAGATTGGAACTTTATTTTATATCATGATTAAGAAACGTATAACTGGATCCGAATTTCACCTTCTACAAGTAAAGAACCTTAAACTTGAACAACAGGAAATGATTAAAATGCAACCAAAAGAAAAAGAGAGTGAGAAAGAGAGAGAGATTACCACATGTACAAGAGGTTGCAGAAGTAGGGAAGATTCCGAATGAAGAGAGAACAAACAATTGAATCCTCATTACCAAATCATTATTTAGTTAATTTATTCGTTTATACATTATCACAGAGAGAGAGAGGAGGTGGCCACAGCGAAGCCGCCAAGTCTAGCTGGAAGCTTTTGAGTAAAAGCTGGATGATATATCACCGACAGACAATATCATGCCTGTGCCCTTTTTTATTTTTTATTTTTTGGTTACATTTATTTACTATGTATGTTCTTATCTTTGTTTTTATTTTATCTAACGTAATTAACTATTGAAAACTATAGTCTCCAAGTTTTATAAGAACCTTTATTTTTATTATGCCCTTTAAAAAGGAAAGAATCGTCTCGTATCGTATGGTCCTAATGTATTAATTAGATATCTTATTAATAAAAAAAAATTGATGCTCAGAAGCGCATTAATTAAAAAAAAAAAAAAGCAAACGTTGATACTATAAAATCTCATCCTTCAAATATTTTTCATTTATAAAATAATATGATTAACATATTTATCAAATGTATTGAATTATTATAAAATATTGTTAATGATGTTTATAGTATCTTCAACTCATTTTTTATTCAATGTAAACTATTTATTATAAAAAAATAATTGAAGAAAACAAGACATCAATCACTCTCTAACTCTAAATTATAAAATATATATCAGAGGGTGAGTTGAAAATAAAATTTACTCTCTATATAAAATGTAATTAATAAAATTTAATTTTATTCATATAAACAATTGTTATCTTATTTTTTAGTAGGTTTCTTTTTTGAAAATTTTTTTTCTCTTTTTTACAATATTTTCTTCTTAAAATTAATATTAAATGCTTTTTTAGAAAAAAAACAAAATGAGGATGGGTTCATTCGATTTAAATAAATATATTTGCTCTTTATATTTAAAGATTTATTAAAATATTCTTTATTACTCAAAATATGCTTTTTATTTTCAAGAATACCATTCGAGATATTCTTATATTATAAAAAATTAAATTTTAATTTTAAATTTTAAATGAATAATAAATTCTATAAATAAATAATAGGGAGAGTAAATATTGATGAAAAATAATTATTGATGTGGTCTTAATTAATCTAAATATACGAATTGAGAATTTATAAATTTATTTGTACATGGTATTATGTGTTTGATATCATTTTTTGAATAAAAAACTAAAAGAATTTTTTAAATTAACTATAATTTTTCAATATAAATTTCTAAGTAAAAACTTTATTTTGAAAGAAAATTAATATTTAAAAATTGTATCAATATTTATTAAATTAAATTAATATAATTAAACTACTTTTTAAATGGATAAAAATATTTTAAAAATTTATAAATACAGTAATTCTAATAAAGATTTTTATAATCCAAACATTAAAGTCGTTTTATAGTTTATGAAATAGTATGAAGAACATAATGCAGGCAATAATTTCTTTATATTGATATACATTGATTTTAGAATCATATTAATTCGATTACTCTAAAAAATAATCATATATTTTCTGTGACATTTTCATTCCCCTTTCACTGTCAAAACTCGCAGCAGTTGTTAAAATTAATGACATGACACGTGAATGTGGTATTTTCTGTGCAACCTTTTCTCCACATGTAATAGACGCGGTCAAAACATTCCAAGGATCTGGTTTGATAGCGAATGGAGGTGGTTGATAATTAGTAATTGATGGTGATTTTATATTAAATATTTAGTAATTTAAATTTAATAGTTGCTATTAATTTAAAAATGATTAATGAGAATATATTATTAATATTTTATATATTAAATTAGATAATTAAAAATAAAATATAATAAATAATATATTTTTCATTGTAAAGTATAATTTCAGAATTTAAAATGTTATGATTAGTTATTTGTAAAATATTAATAATTATTTTTATTACCAATACATGTCAATATATTTTAAATAATTAAAATGTCTTACATATAATTTTTTTATAAAAATTATATATAATAACTTAAAATGAATTATTTTTATATAAATATTCATAGTTGATGCTTAAATGATAGAATTTTATTTCAAAAATAATAATTAAATAATGATAATTTTGACTTTTCTTTAGTTATACTATAAAGATTAAAAAAAACTTTAAATAGGTGCTGATAAAAACTATAATTGAATGAAGTTATATTCATTATCAGTTATTATTTTGTATAATTTACAAAACAACTATTTATTAGTTGTTGAATCGAAAACTTCTCATGAAACAACTATACCCAACACCCTCCTAATCTCTAATCCAACCAAACCCACCCCCTATATGGGTCTCATCTCCTTCATGAACCAGCAACTCTTACCAAATTTTACATCTGTCATCTCAAAAATTACTCAAAAAAATTTGTATATCATCAAATAGTTGGAGTGTTATCAAACCTAAAAACTTCACAAAAAAGTTGCAAAGAGAAATTAATAATTCATAAGAGATTTAAAGGGTTTGTGACCCAAAATTACAGTAAAAAGTCAGCCATCAAAACCAAAATTAAGAGGTAAATTGAAAGAAAAATGTGACATTTGAATTCATATCATATAAAGAGGAAAGCAACTGAATTAAATTAACTTAAAAATTTTTTAAAAATATTTGAAACCCAACTAAATCTATGATAAATCATATAGCAGAAAATTATTTGAAAACATCACATAATCTTCCTTTTAAATTTCTTAAATCTTGGCAATTTATCACTGTTGATGTTCATTGCGGCTCAAACACAGAAAAATACTTTGTTTATGGAGGCGAAAAAGGATTTGGTGTAGTGAAGGGGGGGGGGGGGGGGGGGGGTATTTGGTTAAAAAAAAAAGATTAAAAGTGGTTTTTATAATTAAAA
>CATIWR010189141.1:0-11025 GCA_949677035.1 Omphalea diandra
TAATTTGTGTGCAATAGCTCATAGGAGGCACATAAAGTGTCACACATTGTCCGCACCTTTAGCTTCTTTTCAACATTTATCTTGTAACAGAAAAACAAATGATTTCTTGTAATGCTGTTTAAATGTGAAAAAATTATTATACATGCAGATTATGTATAGAAATTATACTAGCACAGTTGATGACTACATCTATTATTTGATATTTTGAATGCCAGACTTGCATTATAAAGCCTAAAAGTTTTACCTTTTTGGGCAAGCTATAATTTATTGGATTCTTCAAACAAGTAGAATAAATTAGAGCTACTGATTCTAACAGCAAATGCACCTTACTAAGAACTAATCTCCTTCCTACGACCACCAACCACCAACTGAACAGCTCGAGGATACACCAATATCATTGACTAATCAACATTATCAATAAACATGAATGAAGAAACAGGCTCAAATATGATAATTTCATATATTTTAAAGATCAATAAATGCTGTACCTGCAAGTGTGCAGAGCGCAAATCTGCTCCACAGAAACTGCAATCTGTCAGACAAGCATCTGCATCGTAACGACATATAATTAAATCAGAAGGCTCTTGACCCTCATATTAACCTTTCAAGCCATAACTATTTCATGAGAAAGAAAAGAAATGTAAATTTGACATGCATGAAATGATGATCAAAGAATCTAATGCTCATTCCTCAAACTGTGAGCTTTATTCACTCGGAATAGCATTGTTTTGCCCATAGAGGGAGAATTTGGTTCAGGTTATCATTTCATCATATTTTAGTTTTTTCGATCAATTCTTCAAACTCGACACTCTTATTTATATCCTCTCCTCATTTTCTGTATGATGCATGATCCTCAGTACATGTCATGTCATCCCATGGAAAATTGAACTCAGCTCTTTTAGTCATCCATAAAATAGCAACCATGTGCTTCTTTCAATCAACATACAAGTATTCAAATTAAAGAGCAATGGCAACTTGCAATGTATTAGTCTCAACAAAACATATTTCAAGGTATTATAAGCCAACAATAAAAACAAAAGTGCAACATGCATGGTAATGCTTAATTAGGTGCACTCATAAAAGCGGAATACAAAATATTCTAAAATGACATCTAGGGATTACCAGTTTAACAAACAAATGTTACCTTGTAGATTTGCACTCTGAAGGTTAGCACCAGCTAATAAAGCTCCATGGAGATTTGCACCAGTAAATTCACATCTTCCCTAGGCAAGAAACAATAATCAAGAAAACAGTCCACAACACCACTTATTTTACAAAAAAAGGATCCAGCTTCAATTTGAGTGTCTTACTCTCGCAAAGTTGCATTATGGAATATGGAACCCTCAGCATCCACATCCTGCAATGAAAGTGTTATAGGTTAGAGGGTCTTCCGTCAAGTAAATGTAATGGTAAATGAAACGGCATATGATATCATTGGCATCTATAAGCAAATACTAAAACCAACTACAATGCATGACAAAGCATCAAGATTCTTTAAATATAGGCATTTCATATTTTCTTACATTAATTTATTCATAGGAATATCAAGACACTTATTCTAGAGGAAAGAGAAATGTAGAAACAATGGAAATCCCTAGCTACTAGGGAGTTCGATTAAAATATGAAGGTTCTCTAGCAAATATTTCTCATCATGCATAATAGTGTTAAACCTACCCGGAATTTAGCACAATGAAGATTGGCACGTGAGAAGAACACATTTTTAAGACATGCATAGCTGAAGTCAACAGATGAAAGGTCCTGCATGTCAAAAAAACAGCATAGTGGAAACAATCAAGGCAATTATGGTGGAGAAAATAAAACAAATATGTATAATCTAGCATCCAGTGTTATTTTCTCCCTTCCAAAGTTGGATCATGCAACAGTTCAAGAGTGCAGAAGACAGCATGCAATCGCACATACATATATACATGCTTGCTTATTTTAGAAGTCTGGGTCTGGCACCTACAAATGATGGACTTGTCAAGAGTTTGTATGAACACTTGGGAATAAAAATTACCAGTTTAGAAAGATCAAGGCCAGAAAGATTAACCCCTCGAAATCGAACTCTCTCAGACTGTATACACTTAATGATATCTGTCCTTGTCAATTCAGTATCCAGTTCATCACCTCCCTTCCTTGTATTCAGAACGGAGTTGATTCCCTCAATGAGACCCTGGAAAAAAAAAAACAAAATAAGGATAGATAAGGTCATTTTGCACATCATTGTGTAACATCTCCTTGACTAACTGTCCGAATGGACCAGGAGAAAAAAAAAATCTGGACTTAACCACATACAAGTAGCTGATAGTATTCTGCTTCCCGCATAAGCTCTGAATATTGAGCATCATTAAGTGTGGGAACCACGCCATCTCTCAACCAATTCAGAATATGCCTAAAATATGTCCCATCCCTATCAACAAATACACATCCCTGCAAAAACTCAATATAATCAAAATTCAGAACATAATCCATCATTTAACATTCAGCACCATGAAACTCATAAAAGCAAATGCCTCTATTTGCTAATTGATAGATAGAAAGCGAAAGGCAGGGAATGTTATGGAAAAAAGGGAAGGAGTAGAAGTCACTCCCCCTAGTTTTTTCAGAAAATCCAAACAAGAAAAAAAAAAAAAAAGATCCGTTAGGGGTGCAAAACATATTTCTCCTTCCTTATTCGAAACAAAACAAACAAACAGACACATTAATCGTTCCATTTTCCTTATCATTCCCTTCCTAACACACCTCTATCCCTCCACTAAAACATGTTGCTATTCTCCACAAACATAAGAGACTGTCCTCACAAACATAGCAGTCATCACTCTAAATTGCAGGAAAGAAGGGTATCTCATGAAACCTTGACAAATAAAAGACCACACGCAAATCAAGTAACGGAAAAACCATAACGTTTTCCAAGCTGTAAATAAAATATTTTACATGACATTCAAGCAGAATCAACAGAAAGACCTTGAGAGGGTCCTCGGTGACAGCATGGCGACCATTGAACATGGCAGCAAGCATAGAATCAGGTTCACGCTGCGTCAAAGTATCAACTGTAGTGCAGAATTTCTTCCCTCCTTCCAATCCAACAACACACACATTTTTCAATTGCATTGACTCGTAGTAGCGCAATAAACAAGTAACAAGAATTCAATTACTATCCTTAACTATTATTACTGCTAGTACTACAAATAGGAAATCACAGATTGCAACAGCTAAAATTAGGGTTTCAGTAGCTTAAGAATCACACTAGTTGAATTTGAAGAATGCGACAGAGAGAGAGAGAGAGAGCTGACCGATGTTGAGACGAACGAGAGAAGATAAATTGTACGGCTCCTTCATCATCAAAGCAGAATGAAGAAACAAAAATTTGGATGAGAGAAGTAATGAATCAAATTGAAAGCTTCATTTATCTACTCATGTAAGCAAAGGAATAAGGAGGAAGATCGATGCGTTTACGTACGAGCCGCGGGTAAACAAAACGACGCAGTACATGCTATTACGCAATTATTATGTAATGGAAAATATTTTTGCAAGTGCGAAAAGTTTATAAAATTTATCAAAGAGAGATGTAACAATCTTTTAAAAATAAAATTACTCTTAACCCCTAAGATTTTACATAATTTATAAGTACATCCCTATTTATAAAATTAAATTATTACGTTCCTAAAATATAATAATTCTTTCATTAAATTTTTCTTTAAGAATGTATTCTTTTTATGAGAATTTAAATCACTGATAATTTAAACTCTTATAATTTTTTAAAATTTAAAATTATTATTTTAATATGTGGATTTAAAGTCTATTTTTTATATTAAAATTTTATTGTTATTTTCATATCAGAAATTATATAGAAATTTCATGATAAATTAGAATGATTGGATCGTGCATTTTCAATATTATAAAACCGCTAACATGAACTCAGTTTTTAATTATTAAATATTGATATTAAAATTTTATAAAAATTAATTAATGATTGAAGTACAAATTAAATATTAAATAACAAAAAATAAATTTTCATAAATATCAGAATATTTTATTATAATAAATTGTTAAAATAGAACTTAGTTTCCATAGAAAAATAGTAAAAAATAATATTAATATATCAAGCATATGGCTATATTTTGCAAGATGATGACTCCATAATACGAGTTGATTAATATGTGAATGAAATAATATTTTATACATTGTACATAATGTAATTCATAAATTACTAACCTTATAAATTTTTACAAGCAAGAATATTTTTATTAATAATGAATTCAAATTAAAAAACAATTGTTTACAAAATGATGCTCTAATTTTATATTGACTCACTTCAAAAATTAATCAGTTAATAATTTTAATTTAAATATATGACTTTAAATCATCTTTGCGTCAAAGTTATAAATAATATTTTTGTATTTAATTTTACGAAACTTTATATTTATAATAAATTATATTAATTTTATTATATAAATGAGAGATTTATTTATATTTTATAAAATTAAAATAAATATTATTTTGTAGAATTCAAAATCTTTTAAATCAATATTACTTATTACTAAATTTATTCCTAAATTGAAAATTTTTTTACCTATTAAAAAATTTTAACTCATTCGCATTTTCTAATATATTATAAGGTATTTATTTTATTTCTAGAATCAATCTAAATCTTCAATTATTTTAAAAATAAATAAATTCCCCTCGATATCTGAGCTCCAATGGGAATTGGGGAAAGCAAAGTCACACAACGGGTAACAGCAAGTGTCTGCAATTCTGTTTGCATGGCCAACCCAACGTGGCACCCATAGAAAATAAACATATAGATATATATATATCACCACGTTCTCTCCTCCATTAAAATGTCATAGCTTATCTTCATTTCCTCTCCATGTACGTCAAACTTGCCCTAGATGAAGCACCTATCATCCACTGCCATCGACATCATTCACAATTGTGCCCTGTAAGTAATTTTTAATCTTTCTTTTACAATCTCAATAATGCACATTTGTAACATATCTTGGCTATGGTTGAATTTTTCCTAGGAAGTTAAATACTTGTGCGGACAAATTGGTGGAGGAGTTTGAAGCAAGGTGGACATGGAATCCTGATGATGAAGATCATCAATCTGAAACAAGTAAAGGGCACTCAAGAAAACTCATAGAATTTTGTGCTTCAAAGGCACTTCATCAAGAATGTAAATACATACAAGACAATATTTGTGATGGGTCTTTCAGCCGATTCACTTTCGATACAATGGTTGCTTGGGAAATGCCTATTAGTCCCCAAGATGAGGAGTCTAGTATGGTAATTTAATGTTATATGTAGATATGTATTCCTGGTCGTTCCACTACTCATTTGAGATGATTTCAATGGTTAATTGCAATGTGGGGTTGACAGGAATGTGAAGGGAAGGGAAGAGAGGACAGGAAGTTGCATGCAAAAGTTTATCAAGAACAAGATGAGATCCCTCTTTTCTATACAGATCTTATGCCACTTCTTGTAAGAAGTTTTCTTCTTCTCCTATTAAGATTAGAACCATTTCTTCTCCTTTTCTTTTAATTAATTAGTCTCTTGGTGGGTTTTCAACTCGCAACCTTATAGAGTGGTGACAATTCTGGTACCAAAAGATTATTGGTGCCATTTCTTTGTTTAATTTATAGGGGAATGCTTGTTAATTTTTAAATTTATTGTAACGTTGGGCTAACAGGTTTTTATTTTTTTTTACTTTTCCTTCTTATCTAGTGCTTTGTGTGTGATTCAATGATTAATTGCGCTTTATTGGTAGGCTAATGATGAACCCAGTGTTGGAGAAGAGGCATTTGTATGGTTGGGAACATTGGTTCCCTTGGCTACAGATGTTGTTAATGGAAGATTTACATTTGAAACTCTGACAGTGCCTGCGGGGAACCGCCTTTTCTTCCCTGCTTACGACAAGTTCTTGAAAGAAATTGACAAGTAATTAATGCTTCTCATCTCCATTTGTCGAACTTTAGTACTCTAGCTAAAAGCAATTGTTTCTTGATGAATAGAAAAAGTTTAATTCAGGTATGAAATTGGAATGTCAAAAAGGCAGTTGTTTCATCTGGGATATTTAATCTTATCTTACCATATAAAATTACTAGGGGACTTTGTATAGGAAATAATGTTTTCGCAGAACATTTGCACTAGGGCTACCTCTTGTAATTAGTTATCCTTTTCTTGTGTACTTATTGATTTCATAGATGTATAAAACACTTGCAAAGGCAAGCAAAGCCAAAGGGTGTGGAGCTTGCTGATGATGAATTTATACTACATGTCGAGGGCACTGCAAGCTCACAAAGAGTAGTGCGTCACATTGGAGGAACAAGTTGGCCTGGTACTTCCTAAGTTGTTTCCTAGCCTCTGTTTATAGTTTTCATTAATTTCTTGATTTTTGGGGTTCTTACTTCAGTTTTTTTTTTCTAGGTAGGCTTACACTAACTAATTACGCTCTATACTTTGAGGCTTCGGGAGCAATAACATATGACAATGCACTTAAAATTGACCTCTCGAAAGATATTGAACATAGTGTTAAGCCAACTGCTACTGGTCCATGGGGTGCTCCACTTTTTGACAAAGCCATTGTCCTTGACTCTCCTGAATTGTAAGAATAATTGTTCATCAGCTACATCATAGTTTTTATATATTCTGTTGATTGCTGAATTCTACATATGCTTTAAAGTTTAATGGACAGACACAGTTAGCAGTACCGGTTTACTATTGAAATTGTGGATCATAGTGCTTATTCTTTTTGAGGATCAATACATTGACTGATAAATGCTTCTGTTAACAATCTAAAAATGGATTGGCAGAGAGATTGAGGGTAATGTATGTGGTGTGTATTTTATAACATTGCCCTTGTTTGATGCAAGTGATATAAATATGAGGATAAGTTAATTCGGTGGATGCACCTAGTTGCTAGTATTTTATGAATGACTTCTCATCTCCAATTTTCTAGATCAGAAGGAATTGTGCTGGAGTTTCCAGAGTTGACTAGCTCCACAAGACGCGATCACTGGCTTGGACTCACCAAGGAAGTTATCCTAATGCACCAATTCTTACTGAAGTATAAGGTAGATCATGTGGTACAATCATGGGAAATGCATTCAAGAACAATACTAGGGATCATAAGGCTCCATGCTGCAAGAGAAATGCTTAGAATATCACCCCCAGCTCCTACGAAATTCTTGATATTTGCTTTGTTCGATGAGTTGCCTAAGGGAGATTATGTACTAGAAGTGCTTGCTGAGAACCTGAAGAAAGTTAGTATTGGACATCCATGCAGTGCTAGCTCAATCCTTAGAAGTTTGAACATGCCTTATCAAGTTGTCTCAAGTGTAGAAGTTGAAAAAATGGCTAAGGAGTGCAGAAGTGATCAAGAAAGCATTCACTCATTGGAGAGTGCCATTCACCAAGCTAGAGAGGAAGCAAAGGAAGTTGAAATTGCCAAAGCTACTGCTGAAGGGTTGAAAGAGGAAGGGATTAGTGAAAGTGCCACTGTTCTTATGGTAAGTTGTCGCAACAAGTTAAATTTATAGCTGCAATAAATCCCCTCCCCTGCAATGCCTCTTATCTCATGTTTGCCAAGTTTTTATAGGGCACCAAATCATGGTATAAAGGATTTCCTTTTAATTAAAAATTAATGCAATGAGAAATATTAGTTTTTGATTTATCACACCCCCATTATTAACAAAGCACAACTAGTGAATTTATCTGTCCCTGATAACATTACAGAGAAGGAAGAATGTAACTATGTAAATGTTTCAATTGAAAATATAGTTTGAAGTTTCAAGTATTCTTTACAAATATTCCTAATTGTTTACCCATGAAAATATGCAAGTGCCTTCATTGTGTTTTAGCAAATGATTGTTATATATCTGCCGAAATGAAACACCTCATAGATTCTTGCCCTTGATTCATGTTGTAGGAGCTGCTACAGCCACTCAAAAATGTAATATCTTGGTTTCAAGAAGTCTTTTCATGGGAAAGACCAGCGATCACCCTCACCGTGATGGTTGTAACATTATTTGTAGTCTACACGTAAGTTGTTTTCACTCGTGAAAAAGGAAACTTGACAGTGTTTACTTCATGTTAAGTTTTGCAAAAAATAGGTATCATCAGTGAACAATCTCTTGGCCATGTAGGGAATGGGTTGGGAAGGCTATAGCTGCTTTCTTTTTATGGTTAGTATCCAAGATGCTTAAAGCAAGAGTAGGAAGAGTTCAAGACAAATACAATGAGATAGTGGTGAGCACCGGCTCAGATCAAAAGACTACAGTGGAAAGCATAGTTGCTGCCCAATTTGGATTGCGAACAGCTCATGAGATGATGCAAGCAACAAATATAGCAATATTAAAAATCTGGTCTATTATGAGCTCAAAAGCTCATAAGGTATGCATTTCTTGCAATGTATTGTCGCTTTGTCAAAAAATTGTACAGGAAAAAAAAGGAAAAGGAAATATTTGCAATACGATCTACGCAAACAAAAAGCGGCTGTTTAATTTTGCTCATGTTTACGTGCCACATCCTTTGCAAGTCATGATAGTAACATTAAGCGCGTTCAAATGATTGTTTTGACTTCTCTTATGGTGATTCTTTGATTTTGATATCGATTTCATGAATCGAGCTTGGACACTTTCTTGATATCCTTTTCACTAATTTCACTTCATTTTCCTTATTTGCAGCATGCGGACATGGCAATGGTGGCAATGACTGTGCTAGCAATCATCTTTGCAGTGATACCCTTGAAGTACATCATAATTGCTATCATGATAAACTGCTTCATTGTGACGTCAAAGCTTGGGGAATACATGGGAAATGACCAAGGGAGCAGAAGGCTAAAAGAATGGTGGGATTCAATCCCAATCATCCCTGTCCATATTGAAGACAAGGCACGTCAGAGCCCAACATAGTTTAAAATAATACGGCAGTTTTGATATGCTATGGATGCTGCAATGCACTTTGCTGTTTGCTGCTGTGCGTATTATTGTTGCTGCTTGTGGCTTATAGTAGCAAAATTATGGGCGTATGAATTATTATTATTATTGAATATTTTTCATCTGCCATCAAGATACTGCACAAAGTCCATCCACGAAGAGCTACAAAGGGCATAAATTTTTATGATATCTCTATGTTTCTCCATTGTGAGGGTTTGGTAAATGTGCGTCAAGGCACTGCCTTAGACTGGTGGTTGCACCTCCTCTCGGAGGAACCGACTCTTTGCCAGGCTTAAATGGTCAAATTAACATCTTTGAGGCCATTCTTTACTTCTGAACTTTGGTTGCAAAAGAACTCGGCAATATTGAGCAGCATCATTTTGTGGTTCCAACTCTACCAAAAGAAGAAATTTTGATGATTGAACAAGCTAATTAATATTAATATTAATATTATTATTATTAGTAGTAGTAAGAGGTTTTACCAAGCATCTCTTATTTCTTCGTGGTAGAAAGGAATGATGTACCTAAATTTTATTCATTCCAATGGCAGCAATACATGTGTATACGCTGACATGTTAATATTACCAAATGATAACGCAACTGTTCATCAGTTTCTGAATCAAAAAAAAAAAAAAAGCTTAATTAAGTTTGATAAGTGAAGTTAGCTTGCATTAGCCTCTCCAGAAATCAGAACAACCACAACTAATTTGTCTATTTGGTATTATAATTATGGCTAATCATCAATATGGTACCAACCATGGTTAATTTATCTATTTGGTATATTCAAGTATAGCTAATTATGAATTTGGAACCACACATTCTATTTGTACTATTTTATTATTGTAACTCATATCTACCTTCAGATCATGTATTCCTTATAATTCTGATTACTTTTCGATCATGGACCATTACATCATACACTTAATCACTCTCATTTTATTTTTTCTATTATAGTTATCAAACTATCTTAGTAATCCTAGTCATTAATTTATAGTTTTAATGAATTAGATCAATAATAATTGAGATTGATGATTAAGACAAATAAAGTAAAATGAAGTGAATTGGATTGTGATGCGGCAATCATGATCAAAATTAGCCAAAATTATAAGAACACGATTATTCGAAATGTGAATAAAAAATTATCAAAATAATATAAATTATAATACTTGTTGAATTTTTGGGTTTGAACCTGCCTATATTGAAAGTCCAATCCATATGGATTAAGTCAACTACCTAAAATAGTTACTTATTTCACGTTAAACTTACCACTATAGGAAGTTAACGAACGTAAAAAAATAACACACAAAAATCAGAAAAAATAACTTCTTCATCCCCAAGAAAAACAACAGAACAACTCTCTGCAATTTGAGATTAAACTTAGGCTGTGAAACAATAGAGAATTTTCCATATGTGATCATTCTCTTGATCAATAATACAAGTTTTTTTAGTTCGAATCAAGTTTCTGCGTTACAACAAGTATTGATTTACTTGTCGAATTAATTTTTGATAATTAATTCTCATCATTGGTATCAGAGCCATTCGTGCTTGTTTTGATTGAATTTGTGTCAAATTTGCATAGCCTAAATATATAAAGTGAGAAATTTGCATATTTTATTTGTTTTTCATCCAATTTATATTATTTGTAATTTCTGTTGATATACTTAGAATTTGGCTGTAATTTTTCATATGAATGATACTTAGATATACAAAAGTATGTATGTCAAATTATAGGGTCTAACTCTTTGTGGTTTATGAGATATTGGACTTTGAATTTTCTGCAATAGTATGTTTTGTTGAATTTTGTAGAAAATGTAATTATTTTTAGTTTGATTTGTGAGTATATTCTAATAATACTTATCGTAAACTTTCCAACGATATATTACTCACTTGAACTGAAGTTTTGTAGAATGAGTAATTGCACATTGAATTTTTATGGACTAAACTGAACAAAACTAGAAAGTATAAAGATTGTCTGGAGGAGGAAGATGATGAACAACGTCACTTTGACACTTTAGTCTCGCCTCCGTGTGTTGTTTGTGCAAACACATAGATAAAAAACTTTTTAGGCTAAAATAAGTGGACCATCGAA
>CATIWR010189165.1:0-25844 GCA_949677035.1 Omphalea diandra
GACATGCAAGCATGGATCTTCTTCAAAGCATATCCAAAGGAAAGTTAGTGGAAGGGCTTTCCAAGCTAAATTTCTCTAAGGACAAGACATGTGGTCCATGCCAAATGGGGAAGCAATACCATGAGTCTCACAAAGCCAAAAATGTTTAAGTACATATAAACCACTTCAACTTATCCATATGGACTTAATAAGACCTACTAGAAGTGCTAGCTTAGGTGGAAAACATTATGCACTAGTCCTTATAGATAACTACTCTAGGTTCACATGGGTATCTTTTCTAGCTCATAAGAATGATTCATTTGATGCTTTTAAAAGTTTTGCAAAAAGGGTTCAAAATGAAAAAGGCTACTTCATATCTTTTATTAGAAGTGACCATGAAAAGGAATTTCAAAATGAGTCATTTGAAAATTATTATATGGAGAATGGAGTTTTTCATCATTTTTCAACTCCTATAACACCACAACAAAATGGTGTTGTAGAGAGGAAAAATAGAACATTGGTAGAAATAGCTATAACAATGCTCAATAAGTATTCCTTACTAAGTTACTTTTGGGTTGAAGCCATTAATACCTCATGTTATATTGCAAGTAGAGTTTTCAAAAGACCCATTCTTAATAAAACTTCTTATGAGCTTTGGAATGGTAGAAAACCCAAGATTTCATACCTTAGAATATTTCGATGTAAGTGTTATATTTTGAACACCAAGGATAATCTTGGAAATTTTGATTCTAAAACCAACGAAGGTATCTTCTTAGGATATTCCACCTCTAGCAAAGCATATAGATTATGTAACAAAAGTACAATGGTAGTTGAAAAATCTATGAATGTTATTTTTTATGAGTCTAGTAAACTTGATCTTGGGAAAGGTATTTTTGTTGATGATCTTGTGGGTGATCTTGAAAAGCTGGAATTGGATGGTTCTATAAGAAGAAATGACAAGGACAAAGAATGAGGTGAATCATCAATAGATGAGGAACGACAACATCAATAAGAAGATGAGCCAAGACAAGATCTACCTAAAGATTGGAGATTCTCCAAGTATCACCCCAAGGACTTAATCATTGGTGATATTTTTAAAGGTGTAAGTACTAGTCTCAACTTAATCCTTTAGATAATAATCTTGCATTTGTTTCTTAACTTGAGCCAAAGTCAATTGATGAGGCTCTTGATGATGAGAGTTGGGTGCTTGCTATACAAGAAGAAGACAACCAATTTGAGAGAAACAAAGTATAGGAACTTGTCCCTAGGCCTAAAGAACACCCAATTATAGGTTGTAAGTGGGTGTTTAGGAACAAGTTAGATAAGCAAGGTTTCATTACTAGAAACAAAGCTAGATTGGTTGCAAAAGGATACAACTAAGAGGAAGGCATAGATTATGATGAAACCTTTGCCCCCATAGCAAGATTAGAGGCCATTAGGATTCTTTTAACATTTGCATGTCATATGAATTTCAAACTTTTTCAAATGGATGTGAAAAGTGCTTTTTTGAATGGCATTATAGAAGAGGAAGTCTATGTTAAACAACCTCCTGGTTTTGAGTCTCATTGCTTTCCAAACCATGTTTTCAAATTAAATAAAGTCCTATATGGATTGAAACAAGCTCCGAGAGCTTGGTATGAAAGGTTTAGTTCATTTCTCTTAAAAAATGATTTTGAGAAAGGAAAGGTGGACACCACACTTTTTGTCAAAAAACACAAGCATGATATATTAATCGTTCAAATCTATGTTGATGATATAATCTTTGGTGCTACTAATGAATCTTTTTGTAAGTATTTTGCTAAGTGTATGACTAAGGAATTTGAAATAAGCATGATGGGAGAGATCAATTTCTTTCTCGATCTACAAATCAAGCAATCCAAAGATGGGATCTTCATCAACCAAGCCAAGTACACAAAGGAGATGCTAAAGAAATTTGACATGGATGGTTACAAGGTAGCTAAAACTCCAATGAGCAATACCATCAAGCTAGATAAGGATCAATCGGGTATGGTGGTAGATGAAAAGAGATATTGAGGTATGATCGGATCTCTACTTTATCTTACTGATTCTAGGCCAAATATCATGTTTAGTGTTTGCATATATGCTAGGTTTCAATCCTCCCCTAGAGAGTCACATTTAAATGTTGTTAAAAGGATCTTTAAGTATTTGCATGACACTATACACTTAGGGCTATGGTATCCTAGGGATTCTTCATTTAACCTTATAGGGTATTTGGATGCGGCTTATGCTTGTAGCTTATTTGCCAATTTATAGGTGAATGTCTAGTTTCTTAGTTTAGTAAAAAGCAAGTATCAGTTGCCTTATCCACCACGGAGGCTGACTATGTGGCAGCGGGTTATTGTTGCACCAAAGTTCTTTGGATGAAAAACAATTGAAGGATTTTGGCAAAGTAGATGATCACATTCCCATTAAATGTGATAACACAAGTGCTATTAATTTCTCTAAAAATCCCATCCAACATTCTAAAAGTAAGCACATAGACATTAGACATCATTTTCTTAAAGATCATGTGCAAAAAGGTGATGTTGTGTTAAAATTTATTGACACAAATCATTAACTTGCAGATATTTTCACCAAATCTCTAAATGAAGAAAGAATGAACTTCATTAAGAGAGAATTAAGAATGCTTGATGGAAGCTTCCTAAAGTGAAATTTTTTTTATCTTATATGAAATATTACCATGTGTATTGATATTTGTTGATTTATGATATTTGTGGGTGATAGAGTTAAGTGGATCACAATGTTTCTTAAAATTCAGCTATCTTTTATTAATGACTCATAATTCATGGTCGATATTCCTTCTTCACGGGCGCGAATTATAAGTCAATTTCACCCGGCTATCAAACATCAATTCGCGATCCCAAAATTCCTGCTCCACCATGAATTTTGGTTAGTTTTTCAAAAATTTGACCGTTAAGGCGCATATTCCTAAGGAAAATTTATTCGTTACTCACATTTTTCAAAATTCGTTGTCGCGACTCATGAATTCACGACTGCCAACCGTTTCCTCTCTTCATTCAATCCATTTTTAGCCGTTTATAGTCATTTTCACACCCTTTCAAAAGGTTATAAAACTCCCCCTTAAATAGTATTTTCATCACTTTGCTTCTAAACATCAACTCTCTCTCTCAAATCTCTCTAAATCATCAAGCTCTCTTCATCTCTTCCTATGGCTCCAAAGAAGTTCTCCAAGGCAGACAAGGGCAAGGCAGTGGCTCAACCCTCTGCACCTCCTGCCCTTTATCTCATGAAGGGAATTACTAAGGAAGAAAAAGATAGATTCAAAGCAAACTCTTTCAAAATCATTATCCCAAACAATATACCATCAACCTTTATGCTGGAAACGTTGGGCATCAATGCAAAAATTAGAGCTTTTCTCTCCAACTTGGGCTAGAATGAGTTCATCTTCTGAGATGAACCCGGATACGAAGAGGTTGTGCAAGAATTTATGTGCACCGTACAATTGAATCGCAAATCTGATTCAAGAGTAAGACAATATGGTTAGTGTTCCTAGCCTTTGACGACCCTTTTTACATTACTTTTGACCAATTGTATTCTCTTTTTAACTTGCAACTCGGAGAACAAATTCCTTTCATAATCTGCGCACTTGACCTCATCTATTTCGAGTTTTGGTTGGAAATCTCCATCGAAACCAAACATAACCCAAGATCTTTCTTAGCCAAACACATTAAATCCCTACCCCTTTGGATCCTTTATTGCAACATCACCTTCTCTGTAAGCGCAAGAGGTGATGGTAACGAAAAGATGTCTCAAAAAGACTTGGCATTCTTATTTTGCCTTGCCAAAAATAAATCAATCCAAACCAGCTGATACCTTATGGATCAATTGATCCATATGAGTACAAAACCAAAAAGCCAATTTCTCTTGCCCTCCCATATTACAACCATCTACTGATTTGTTAGAGCACTTGATGAGGAAAAAGAGAAATTCCTCACCAAGAAGCTCTTTCCATCTCAAAATTTCCTAGACCTCACCTACCTTATAAACACCAAGGCTATTCATCCAGACACATATGTTTATACCCTTGGTGCAATAAGAGCCAAGAAGATGGAAACCTCATAAGCTTCAAAGAAAAAGAGGCTTCACATTGAAGAAGGCAACATACAAGTCCCTCCTCCTCAACCTAAAATCAAAACAAAGTTGTCTCTTGCCACCATTTATCAAAAGTTGGACAAACTGATGAGGATGATGAAGAAAAGGTTCCTTTTCCTTTCACGCCTTCACAGTGATATGGTGGATCCCCAAGAGAAACTAGGAGTTCCTCCTTGCCGCCTTCCGAACTTCGCCGAATTTAAAGATACGCAAGATGGAGATGGCAACGAAGACGAAGTTGAGGATGGGGATGAAGCCGAGGGAGCAACATAAGCGCAAAAGGAAGCATCTTCCGGAGATGATGATGATTCTCCACTCCTCTAGATTAGGGATCTTTTGTATTTTTTTTCTTATTTTCTTTATGCTTTTTGTTTATCAAATCTTGTGATCTCACAGTTATATAAATAAAAAGTTATTGTCTTATATGTTTGATGTATTTTACCTTTCTAAAAGTATTCTTTTCTTACTCCTTATGTATGCTTATAATTGTTTCTCATTTCCCTCTTACACCCTCTTTTTGATCTTGCTAAAGGGGGAGAGATAGTAAATACTTTAGTTTAAAAGGGAATATTAACTAGAAAATTATAACATATGTTAAAGGGGAGCATCATACTTAGCTTTTTAGAAATTTCCCTTAATTAATTGAATGCCACACGTAGAATTTTTTCATCTTAAACATTCATTCATGTTATACTCCAACTTCACATTTTTTGCATTATTCTTCACTTAGGATCAATCTATGTTGTCAAAATAAATAATGGGGAGATTGTTGGACTAGGGTAGTTAACCTTAAGTCTTGGACCTCTTTTAATCTTGACAAAGGGGATTGATCAATTCTAATGTTTCAAATTAAGTATTGTTTTGCAGTTTTTAGTTAGTCCTTACATTGGAAGTTGGATGAAGTTAAAAATCTCTAAAGTAAGCTAGTGCCTCCTAATTGGCGATCGCAACCTAATATATCGCGATTGCTAACTAGACCAAGGGAGGTTGACAAATTGGATAGACGTATTCACGGGCCACTTCTCTGCTGCAACCAATTCAAAGAAAGGAAAGCCAAAGTCACAAAGGAATTTGCGGTGTGAGTCATGCCTCAGTCGCGATCGCGAATTTCGAAACAACTCAAGAGGGAATAAAGTCCACAATCACAGCTTGACAAGTGTCTTAGGTAACTATTAAAAGACAAAAATCAGGATGGGAACTTATTGGTAGTGACTGCGAATCCTGAAGAAGAAGATGAACATTTTTTGCAGATGAATTCACGTCTTCAGTCACGGCCTATACAAGAAAAATCGTGACCGCTACTTTTGAGAGCAGGTAAAAGGCAACGACTATATTTTCCTGATGAACTAATGAGAAGCTGCCATGTGGACTAGCCGTTAGACACAAATGGGGTTTTCAGTATGGAATTTGGATTTTGCGACTGCTAGCAATTAACAGTGATCGCAAATTGAGACTGTCAAGCATTTAATATGAAAATTTATATAGCACACTTTGAAGATTTTGTACTAATTTTATTGCAACGTCTCTTTGGTGGGTATAGGCTATAAATACCTCACTAAATAAATGTAAATGCAAGAGAATTGATAACTTTGTAACCAAACTCTTGCAATTTTGCTACTCAATCTTTTCTATTCTCTTAGACATTGTTTGGTATGAGCATAAACACCATTTGTAAATGTTGTAGTGTGAGCCTATAAAAACACTAAGAGAGGTTATTGTGTGAGCTTGTAAAAACATAAGAGTATAGGTTGTTATGTGAGCCTTCAAAACATAAGTGTAAAAGTTTAGTGTAAGCTTGAAAAACACCTTTGAAAGATAGTGGAACATCCAATTTCTAAAAATTGGGGAGTGGACGTAAGGTCATTTATACCCGAACCACTATTAATCTTATGGTTCTTTTCTATTTATTTATTTTCTCCCTTTCTTATTTTAATTTTTATACACCAATTAAACTCCCCCCCCCCCCCCCCCTTACTTTTTGGTGCCTAGGGCCAACAATTTTTATGCTAAGTATACTTTGAGAGTAAATTTTAGCAAAGTTTTGTTAAGGTTGTCCAAGCCTCCCCCTTCTTCAAATGGAAGGGGTATTTATAGGTGATGGATGAGTACACCATACCTTAAAATGATTTTGGTTGCATCATGGTTATATCCAATCACAGAGAGAGAAAGATTAATCTCTTGAAATTAGGATTTACAAATAGGTTTGTATAGCTAGGAAAGGGTTGTACATCAATCTGTCAATGTTGTATAGCCCTAGGGTTTAAAGGGGCACCAGTTCTAGATGATTTGAAGGGTAAGGGTTTAAGGGAAGGTTGTACAACCCTAATTGTTAGGTTATGCAACATACTTTATGAGTTGTACAATTGTACTTTATGGGCTATACAACCCATATGCTCAGGCTAGTAGCTTGGGCTATGGTTATAGGCTTCTGGCTTTAGGTTTGGCTTTGAGCTTCTCTAAGGTTTTCTAAGGCTTTTATCTTTTTCTTTGACAATTCCTTTTGCATTCTAAAGATGCATTTAATGATTCTCATCATTGAGCTTTGCATATAAAGATCCAAAATTTGATGCTCATAATTTGTCCCTTACTTTTATGGGGGCTTAAAAAATAATATTTGAGAAAATGAGTCTTTGAACAAGTCTTAACAAATCAAAGTAATGACTGTAAACATTAAAAAGGATACCAAAGGATACAAATCTTTAGTAGCTCCTCGAGTAGGTACTAAAGCTTGTTCTGGCAGCTTTATAGTAGGTACCAGGTGTTCTTATATATTTTAAGGCTTTCTAACAGGCACTAAAGTGACTTTAGAAGCTATCTAGCATATACTAGTGTTCCTTATGCCTTAGCATCATTTTATCATGCACTGAAGTGATTTTAGCAGCTATATAGAAGGTATCACTGTTTTATTTGCCTCAACAGCTTTTCTAGTAGGTATTGGTTTTCTTACAGCCGTTAGTATTCTTAAATCTTCTTTTTATGGGTGCTCCAGTTCTTCTAAATGATGGCTTTGGCTCAAAGATAGCCCTTGAATGGCTTTTGTATCATTTGGGCTTTTCTAGAACTTTAAAATTACATGACATCTTTGTAATCCTTCTGGTTGTCCTAATTAATCAACAGGCTTGAGTCCTGATGCTACAAGAATGAATTGTTTCTAAGGGTTTCAATATTTTTTTGGAATAAAGGAATTGTCCTTGAAAGTATTTTTGAAACCTCAAGGGAGGTCAAGTTTGTCATTGAAGGATATTTTTGTAATGATTTTGGATCATGAAGCTTAAAGTGTCTTCTGGGCATTCTTATTTGCATCGCTCATCCTTTCTCTCTCTTTCTTTTCTCTCAAAACTTTGGATTTACCTTTAGGCTTTCCCTTTGCTTTTTCAAGAGTTTACCATGACAACGAGATGCTTGATTCTAAGAGGAGTTCCCTTATAATGACATCACGACATCTAAGGCCCTAAAGCAGTTGCGATCCTAGTAGGGGTTTGCGTAGTTAGGCCCACTGAAGGGCGTTACCGTGAAGATGATCCCGTTCGACTTTCCTCTGACTAGTGACACATTGATGGCATACAACCTGTACCGCCACCTTACAAAAGCTGCCTTGGGAGTGGTAGGGCCTTTTTTTCCCTTTATTTTATTTTATTTACTTATTGTCTATCTTGTCACTGTAGATTTTAAATGTTGCCCTAAAATTTCCTTTTTGCTTGCTAACACTAGGTTAGCTTATTAAGCATTCAAAGATAATTTTCAAGACACTCACCCTTTATCTTTAGTGAAATTTATTTTATGTCTGCTAGTTCGATTGACTATCTTGATTTACATGCACTAGGGTTTTTTTTATGTGATCCGCATAAAGAACAATTAAAAATAATTAATAGAATAACCTATGAAAATTTAGGGTACATACCTGGGATTATAAATAATTTATTTATCAATCCTGCTGACTTCCAGTCTTTCAATACTTTTTTTGTGGATGTTATTTGAAATTTTTTTAAGGAAATGATCTTCATAATTTCCTTAAAACTTGCAATTAAATTATGACGATTAGGACTTATTGTTCCTCTACCTTTGAATTCGAACTTCTTTGACTCTTTTATCCTCTTACCTCAATAATTGTGCAAAAATTATATATATTTCATCTTTTTTTACTTTTCTTAAATCTATAAGGGTGGCAGGGATATGGGTCCTGTTGGGGAGTGGGTTCCCACACTACATCTTAGGGTCGTGGCCAATTTGAAGGGTACCAACATCTGGACCTTCCTGCAGATGTTGTTATAGGAGGCAACGAAGGTGATTCGATGATGATTGTGCCAGCTTCAACATAAACATCACGATCATTCCCCAAAACTTCCAAAATAGAAGGGAATTCCATAGTAAGCTCCAAGTGAGAGGGTTCTCTGATGTGGCTGAAAAATTCTCATCCTATTCTTATCATCAAATCTTCAACTTCCTCTGCCAAACTGTATATCTGCAAATCATTCCATTCTAGGAATTTTCCACATCCAAGCTATCATTTTAATAGTTTTTGAGCCAAGAGCTTTTCTTTTGCATCTTTGAGGTGAAATTGTTGAGCCAGAATACCAATTGAAGGCTTTTAAACTAGTTTATGGGAGTGCTCTATTTCAGTGACTTTTCTTTTGCTTTTAGATTCTTGGACTATCTTAGCCTTCTTCTTCTATTATGATTCCAAGTTTGAAGGTTATGTGCTCCTCTTCTTTTGTTGAGCAATCATAGAAGCAAGATTCTCATAAGTTTTAGAGGTAGAACTGGTGTAGGAAGGTTGAGAGTTCTTTGTAGTAGGTTGTTTGAATCTCTTTGTAGAGTCAGTTTTGGGTGCCATGAGTGATTTGAGGGATTGATGCATGCAAAATGCAAAAAATTATAGCAAAATTTGTGTGTGTGTGTGAGAGAGAGAGAGAGAGATGAAGAGAAAGCAAGGCAATAACAAAAGTAAAACTGATTTTAGGGTTTAAGGGATTTAAATAGAAGTTCATTTGGTTCCCCATTTAAAAAATATGACCATTGAGAATGTTCAATGGTTGTTATAGGTTAGGCAACAGTTGTTGACATGACTGTTAGCTTGCTTGTCCAAAAGTTCTTCAGCCAACGATGGTGGCTGGTTCGTAATAGCCATTGAAATTATGACAATGGTCATTGTAAGATACACAATGGGCATTGGCCATGTTACATAAACAAAAACTTAGTTTAAAATATATTTCTTAATGACAACCATTTTGAAAACTTAACTGATGAAAGTTATTAATCAAATTCAATGAAATGATCATGAATTTAACTAATATTTGGACAATTTTATGAACATCATACATAATTAAAATCTTTAGTTATTAAATCTAAAGACTTTAATTGTGATCAAATATCATCATAAGCGAAAAGGATTATAAATTAGCTGAGAAGGAGATAAACTTATGTGAAGCTAATCTAAGGTATTTCCATCAGTCATACCAAGTTCTTTTTTGATGAATTATATACTTTCATCACAAAGAGGTTTAGTGAAAATGTCTACCAATTAATGGTTTGTATCAACAAATTCCAATATAATATCTTTATTATTAGCATGATCCCTAAGAAAGTAATGTCTAATGTCTATATGCTTGCTTTTAGAATGCTTAATGGGATTTTTAGAAAAGTTTGTAGCACTAGTGTTTTTGCACTTGATGAATTGCATCCTTTCATCATAAAAAGGTTTAGTGAAAATATCAACTAATTGACAAGTTATCTTTTGATGAATTGCATCTTTTCATCATAAGAGGTTTAGTGAAAATATCAACTAATTGATGGTTAGTATCAACAAATTCCAACATAATATCTCCATTATTAGCATGATCCCTAAGAAAGTGATGTCTAATGTCTATATGCTTGCTTTTAGAATGCTTAATGGGATTTTTAGAAAATTTTATAGCACTAGAGTTATCGCACTTGATGATTTGCATCAACCATACCAAGTTCTCTTTTGATGAATTGCATCTTTTCATCACAAAGAGGTTTAGTGAAAATGTCTACCAATTGATGGTTAGTATTAACAAATTCCAACATAATATCTCCATTATTAGCATGATCCCTAAGAAAGTGATTTCTAATGTCTATATGCTTGCTTTTAGAATGCTTAATGAGATTTTTAGACAAGTTTATAGCATTAGTGTTATCACACTTGATAATAACTTATTTTACAACAACAATGTAATCAAGAAGTTGTTATTTCTTCCATAGGATTTAGGCACAACATAGGCCAACAGTTACATACTCAACTTCAACAGTTGATAAAGCAATTGACTTTTGCATTTTGCTACTCCAAGACACTAAACATTGACCAAATAATTGACATATGCCTAAAGTGCTTTTTTTTTTTTTTTTTGTCTAAGGTACACCCAATTTTTCTATCTAAGGTACACCCAACAAAATCAACATCAGAAAATGCATTTAACTTAAATGAAGAACTCTTAGGATTCCAAAGTCTTAAGTTAAGAGTACTAACTAGATACTTAAGTTTGTGTTTTATAGCACACATGTGAGGCTCTTTAGGATTAGATTGATATCTAGCACATAAGCAAAAATTGAACATAATATCAAGCATAGAGGCCGTCAGATAGAGTAGACTACCAAACATACCTCTATATAGCTTTTAGTCCATATTCTCACCATGTTCATCCATGCTTGGCTTGATGTTGGTGCTCATAGGAGTTTTACAAGGTCTATTGTTGTCCATGCCAAATCTTTTGATTAGTTCCTTTATATATTTGGCTTAGTTGATAAAGATTCCTTCTTTTCCTTGTTTGATTTATAATCCAATAAAGAATTTGAGTTCTCCCATCATGCTTATTTCAAACTCACTCTTCATTACTTTAGAAAAATCTTCATATAAGTAAACATTAGTAGCACTAAATATGATATCATCTATATATATTTGCACTAGTAATATGTCCCCTTTCCTTTTCTTAGAAAAAAGAGTAGTGTCTGCTAAATCTTTGGAGAAACCTTTTTTTATAAGAAAGTTACTCAATCTTTCATGCCAAGCTTGTAGGGCTTGCTTCAAGCCATATAAGGCTTTGGTCAGTTTGAACACAAGATGAGGAAAACAATGGCTTCCAAAATTAGAAGGTTGTTCAACATACATTTCCTCATCAATGTAACCATTGAGGAAAACACTTTTGATATCCATTTGATATAACTTGAAATCTATGTGAGATGCAAATGTAAGTAAAGCTCTAATGGCTTTAAGTTTAGCTACAGGTGCAAAGGTCTCATAAAAGTCAATCCCTTCTTTTTGGTTATAGCCATTGGCTATTAATTGAGCTTTATTCCTAACAATAACTCCATGTTCATCAAGTTTGTTTCTATAGACCCACTTGATTCCAATAATAAAATGATTGTGACGTCTAGGAACTAAGATCCACACTTTGTTTCTTTCTAATTGGTTAAGTTCGTCTTACATAGCAATAACCTAATGTTCATTTATAATGGACTCATATATAATCTTAGGCTTAATAAGGGATACAAAAGCAAGATTGGTACATGCATTTCTAAAAGATTATCTAGTTGTTACTCGACGTGATGGATCACCAATGAAAAGATTTCTTAGGTGATCTTTCTCAGTTCCTTTCCAATTGAGTTTGCTCTTTACTAGGAGTAGGAGGATGTAGATCTTCATTTCTTTCATTCCCCATGTCTTGTAGCTTTCCACATTCTTTCTTTCTTCTTTAATTGTTAGCTCACGCATATGACCTACAAGATCATCAATATCTTCTTTTTTTTTTTTTTGAAAAAATGGGGTCAGTTTCATCAAATGCAATATGCATAAACTCCACTATAATAAGTGTTCTCTTATTGAAGACATACCCTTTACAGGTGGTAGAGTATCTAAGGAAAATTCCTTCATTGGACTTGGAGTTAAACTTACTAGGGTTATCTTTAGTGTTTAGAATAAAACATTTGCAAGCCAAAGCTTTAAATTATGCAATATTAGGCTTTCTATTGTTCCACAACTCATATAGAGTTTTCTTCAATAAGGGTCTCACCAAGACTCTATCTAAGACATAATATAAAGTGTTACAACTTCAACCCAAAAATACTTAGGAAGATTGTACTTATTCAACATGGTTCTAGTCATTTCTTGAAGAGTTTTATTCTTCCTTTCTACCACACCATTTTATTATAGTGTTTTTGAAGTTGAGAAGTTACGTAAGATACTATACTCATCATAAAAGATATGAAACTTAGCATTCTTAAAATCTCCTCCATGATCATTCCTAACAGAAGAGATTTTTAAATCTTTTTGGTTTTGAATTCTCTTAGCAAAGGTTCTAAATGCATCAAAACAAGAATCCTTATGAGGAGGAATAATGCCCAAGTATATCTAAAGTAATCATCTACTACGACACATACATAATGCATGCCTCCTAAGCTAGATACTCTAGTAAGGCAAAAAAATATTCATATGAAGCAATTGCAATTGTCTAAAAGTAATTACCTTCTTCTTTTTTTTTTTTTGCTTTAAATAAGGATTTAATTTGTTTACCTCTTTGACATGCTTTACACACTCCTTCCTTTATGAACTTGATTTTAGGTAGACCTTAAACCAAGTTTTTTCTTTTTAACTTATTGAGGAGTTCCATACTAGCATGTCATAGCCTTTTATTCCAAGTTTGAACTTTATCCACTATAAAGACTAAACACTTTGCATTATGGTTAGCAAAAAAAAAATGTAAATCAATCACATAAATATTATGAACTCTTCTACCAATGAACATTGTTGTCATTCATCTTTGACATATAATATGTTTATGGCTTAAACATAACTCTAAGACCTTTGTCACACAATTGACTTACATTTAGCAAGTTATGCATGAGTCCATCAACAAGCAGTACTTTATCAAGGATAAATGAGTCGTCATCCTTACCAATTTTACCTATGCCAATAATTTTGGCTTTACGCTTATCTCCAAAAGATACATTTCTAAGACCTTCAACCTTTTCCAACTATGTGAAAAGCTTCTTTTTTTTCCTATCATGTGCTTTGAACATCTACTATAAAGATACCACTCTTGCTCTCTAACTTGAGATTTCAAGCACATCTGCAAAACAATGAAGATTATGTCTTAGGTACCAAACCTTTTTGGGTCTTAGGGGCTTAGCTCTTGCTAATTGCTCATCATGCCTTCGAGATGGGCAATGATGGGCAATGTGGCCATATATATTACAATAGAAATAATCACCATCAAAATGAGCCAATATCTTACCTCTAGGTGGTACATGTATATATCTCTTAGACTTATAGCTTCTTTGAGCAATGTGTCTAGTAGTATTTCTCATGTGAGGAGTTCTCTTATGTTGTATGTGTCTATACCCATAATTATGCCAATTTTTGTGTGTTGCATAACTTGCTCCTTAAGATTAGTGATACATGTAGGCATAATTTGATCTATGTAGAGTATTTCTCAATTTTGTGTGATTGTGGTGAGATTTCCCTCTTGAGCCATTATTAGTGGCCTTTCCCTTTTTGGAAACTTTTTGCTTCATAGCATATTTATAAACATTATTCTCTTTGGCCTTAACAAAGACCATTTGAGATGAGGAGGGAGCCAATGAAGTAGTGGCATTATAACCTAACCCATATTTGATAGATGGACTCCTTTGAGCCTCAAGGATGGAGTTTAACTTCTTTTTTCCTTTAGTGAACTTGATAAGATGTTCCTTTAGTTCAAGGTTCTCAACTATGAGAGACTATACCTCTTTAGTTAGAGTTTCTTGACTCTTAGCATTTTCTTTCAAGGAGTTGTTCTCTTTTTGAAGAGAAGAGGTATTAGACTTAAGAGTCTCAATGCTCATAGTGAGTTTGATGATTATAAAGTATAACTTATCTCTAGAGTAAGAGTCAAAAGGATTTACCTCTTTGTCACCATCACTATCATTGTCATAGCTAAAAATGTGTTCACTTGAGGATTCATTTGATTACTCCTAGTTGCCATAAGACAGAGGTTAGCTAGCTCCTTTCTTGTTCCATCTTCATCAAGTCTGGAATCTCTAGTGTCATCCTATGTGGCTTTGTACACTTCCTTTCCTTTATTAGATGTGTACTTTTTGAAAGGGAACTTGCTTTTCTTGATCTTAAGATAATCTGATTTTATATGCCCTTTCTCATTGTATTCATAGCAGTGAGTCGACTCTTTGTGCATTTTTTCTTGTAGTTCTTTGCCTTCCTACCCCTTTTGTTTGAAAGAAACTTCTTTATTTGGCTAGTGATGAAGGCAAAATGCTTCTCTTCACTACTATATTCATCATTACTAGAAGAGGAAAAAGTTATTAAGTAAGAAGTAGAGGGAGTTTCAAAACATATCTCTTTGGCTTTCAATGTCTTTCTTTTTCATCTTTATGTTTTTAATAGGCTTCTCAATAGTGATCTCATGAGCTAATAGCTTTCCATAAGCTCATCAAGTGATAGGACTTCTAGTTTATTGGCTTCCTCTATAGCTATCTTCTTAGTTTTCCACTTATCATTGGGAAATGTTCTCAGAATTTTTGCTACCATGTCCTCATTTGTATATCACTTTTTCAAGGTCTTAAGAGTCCCTAAAATGTCTATAAATCTATTATACATCTCAGTAATAGTTTCACTAGGTTGGTATACAAATGTTTCATACATGTATGTGTGTATTTGTATCTTTTTCTTCTTTACTTCACTGGTTCCATCATGTTGGGTTTGCAATGTGTCCTATATTTCTTTAGCTAATGTACACATTTGCAGCTTAGCATACTAAGATTTGTGGATTGCATAGAAGAAAACATGCATTGCTTTTATATTCTTTAGGTTTGCTTTCTTCTCTTCAACAATCCACTCACTTTTTGGCTTAGGTACAGGAACATCTCCAACTAGCTTTATTGGGACTTCTCTGTCTTCCTCAATAATGTCCCAAAGGTCAATGGTTTCACTTTCAAAGAAGATCTACATACAATTCTTCTAGTAACCATAGTCATCTCCCTTAAAGAATGGAAGCTTGTGGATGAATTGTGATTTTTCATTACTTGTCATGATCTTTGTTTTGTGTACTTAAGCTTTGATGAAGAGACTTACTTTGATACCAATTGTTGTCCCTAGGTGCCCTAAAAATGGGGAGGAGTTGAATAGGGCAATGACAAATTTTAACAATTAAAACTAAGTGCTAAAAAGATGAAGAATCAAGATATAAAATTTATAGAGTTCAACATAACCAACCTATATTGTCTCATCTAGGATTTCCACTAGAGCCTTCACTATCTTGACAACTTAAGGTGTTATCAACAATCTTTATAAAGATTTGGGCACTAACAAGCCTTTACAAATGATAAATTCTCAAGCTCTATCAACCTTGTACAAGTAGTTTCACAAATACTACTAAACCTAAATCCAAAGTAGTTTTTAGGTACTACTTTAAACCTTTAATAAGATCTAGTTTTTAAGGTTTCTCAACCTAAGGTTTTCTCAAACTAAATACAACAATTAAAGAAGGAGAAAACACTTTTTCACTCAAGCAATAAAGACACTAAAAGTACTTCTCACAAAGTATGCTTAACTTTGTTGAGAATGGGAAGAGAGTTTCTAAAAAGCTTATCCTTCAAACTCTGTTTTTGAAGATAAATTTTGGAAGCTTTAAATAATCAATTTCTTTTGATTGTTATATCACTCTTTATTCACCTTTTTAATTGAGAAAAGCTTTCACAATAGAATACTCATTTAATGGAACAGTTGTATGTGTATTTTTGTTGAGAGCGGGTCCTTTTATGTCATGAACAAAGAACTAACCATTAGAAAAAGAAGATGTCACTTCACTTTACAACTTTAAACTATCAATGCCCATTAAGCAATCTTCATGCCTATTGCTAATGCATCAACTATCCTTGATTTCTCATAAACATGTAGTTGTCAAGCAAAATACACTCTCAAAGGTCATTGGCTTTATTAAAACACCTGTTGGGACTAGCTGTTGAAGAGAACTTGACTTAAAGCTCCTAATTTGACTTTTATAAAAGTTTATTTCACTTTGCCTTCAATGACCATTGAATAACACAATGGTCATTACTATTAAAGTTCAATGCCCGTTAGAAGAGGATCAATGCCCGTTAAAGGAGGATCAATGCTTGTTGTTGATTCCCAAAATCTATGAACTTAATGCTCTTTTTTTTTTAAGGTCTACATAAGTCCTTCAACAGTTGTTGGAATATTTTCAATGATCATTGGTAAATAATGAAATAATGAGTGTGCCTCATTGGGGTGTCCAGAGTCTTGAGAGAGCTTTTCAACACCTGTTGAGATGGGCCAATGCCCGTTTTGGGTTCCAGAGAGTTTTGCTCAATCTAAATCACTTTGTATAATGCTTGTTACAAAAATGCAATACCTGTTGAGGGCATGATCAATGCCCATTATGAAGTTCAATGTGTATAGCAGTGTTAGAACAACTGTCCAATGCGTATTTAGAATATGGACAATGTCCATTAGAAGGTTCATAAAGTTGTACTTAAGTTGAAGTGTTTCTCCAATGCCTATTGTGAGATCTTCAATCCTCATTGCCAGGTCCACAACGCCTGTTGGGGGAAGACAATACCCATTGGTTTGTTAAGTTGAGTTTGCCTTGATCTTCACTCTCTAATACTTTGAGTTTTCAACCATGATTTCTTCTATAATCATCATAGTTCAACAAGTTGATGTACTTGAAAGTTCTAATACAAATTTTTTGGACATGAGTTAGTTCTTTTACATGTTTTTGATCATTAAAACAAGACTTGAAACCTTTTGGTTCAACACAAATTCTCATAATCCCATAGAATATGTCCCAACTAACCTCATGCATAGTAAAATGATGGTAAGCATTCATAGTTAAAGTACACTTAAATTGTTGGCCCTAGGCACCAAGAAGGAGGGTTGAATTGGTGTATAAAAAAAAATAAAATGAGGATAAAGGAGTAGAAAAGAGACACAAGGATTTATAGTGGTTCGGGTATAACCAACCCTACATCCACTCCCCAATTCTTTGCAATTGGGTGTTCCACTAACTCAGAATGATGTTTCCAAGCTCACACCTAACTTTTATACTTTGTGTTTTCAATGCTCACACAACAACCTTTACACTTTGTGTTTTCAAGGCTCACACAATAACCTTTCTTATAAGTGTTTTCTAAGGATCACACTAAAACCTCTTTTAAGTGTTTTCATAGGCTCACACTAAAACCTTTCTTAAAATTGGTGTTTAATGCTCACACCCAATAATTACAATCTCATAAAGAAGAGAAGAAATTGAGTAGCAAAAGTTTGAGAGCTTTAACACAAGTAATGAATTCTCTATCTGTCTCATTTATTATTGTTTGGTGGAGTATTTATACCTCATACCCACCAAAGAGGTGTTAGACTTTAAAGCTCAACAAATCTTCAAGACATGCTAGGCAAATTCTACATTAATTACATGTCAGGCGAGAGTAGCGATTGCTATAGGTCATTCGTGATCGTGGAATCCAAATTTCCATATGAGAGCTAAAAATTGCAGCAGAAAATTTCATTTATGTCTAACGACTAGTTCACGTGGCAGTTCCTTATTACTCATCAGGAAAATATAGTCATTGCATTCTAACTGCCCATAAAAGTTGCGGTCGCAACTCTTCTTTGTATAGGGTGCAACTTAGGACGCGAATTTCTCTGTTTGAAAGACAATCTTCTTTTTTTTGAATTGCGGTCACTACCCAAAATGTCACCCTCATGAATTTTGTTCTTCAACGGATACCTGCGACACTTGACATGTTATGATTGTGGACTTGGTTCCCTCTTCAACCTCTTTAAAAGTCACGGTCACGACTGAGGCATGATACAGACCGTGAATTCGTTTGTGACTTTGACACTCCCATCTTTGGATGAATCGTGGTAGCAATGATGCCTGCAAATCTATCTAGCCGAGTTTTCATCCTGACTTTGAACTGAGTCGCGGTCGCGAGTTACAGACCACTGACCATGAATTTGGATGAACTTTGCCTTCTTAAAGATTATGCGATCCTTCCAATTTCCAATTGAAATCTTAACTTAATTCTGCAAAACAACACTCAATATTAGGATTGATCAATCTCCTTTGTCAAGATTAAAAGAGGTTTAAGACTTAGGATTAACCATCCTAGTCCAAAATAAATCATGCCTCCCTTGCACATCAATACTTTAACACCCCATTTCAATGGTTTGTTCAATTCCATCTGCACTCGAATTTTGATGAATTGATCAAAACCTTTTAGAATGGATTCATCAACTTCCACCATTTTTTCAATTCGACTATCAATTGCCTGAGTCTCCTTACTTCTACCTTGCATTGGGACATTACATATTTTGACCACAAAAAGGTGTTGTTTTAAAAGTTATCTATGAAGGCTGCTCACCACCATCTAAGTCCTTTAGGGTAAAATGTGTTTCTCAAAATGCCAAAACTCCATTATGAGGGCTTTCTCCTTATCTTTCCAATGGAAGAATTGGAAAAAGAACAAATTTGTTTCTATTTTGCATACCTCCAATTCTTTCATAGGGTGCCAAAGTTTTTTCACTATGTCCAATAACCCACAAGAATTAAAACTCATATTTGTTCATATCCCATAGGAATTAAAACTCATATTTGTCCATATCTTCCATATCACACATAATGATATTTTCTACGCCAATTCCTTTTCCTCATCCCCTATTATGATCAGAACCTCCTTCACTTCCTCTCTTGTTATATCTTCAAATCTGGATAACATCCCAAAAACTGCACAAAACAATCACTGGAACTATGATCCTTTGAGTAAACATGATCAAAAGAGAAATGAAACCAAGTCGACCACAATGTCATAATACATTAAAGAGGGTCAATTTAGTGAGCAATCTAAAAAAACAAACACAAGACAAGAACAAAGAACAATAAAAAAATGCAAAGAGACTCCCACTTTTCTATGATTACAGAGGAGTACAACCATGACAACTTAAGAAAAATTATAAAAAAAGTACCATAGAAATAAGCCACAAATCCTAACCCTATGAGTAGAGACGAGAACTTCTAGAGAGGAAACCCAAACCCTAATTAATAGGGACATAATGCCTAAAATTTGCAAGTGTGTTGGGCACTTTTCGGCTCAAACCAAAAAAACTAATCAAATTGAATTGTTCGGTTCGTTTGGTTTTGTTTAATATAATTTCGGTTTGATTTGATTTTCTTCAAAAATTTTTGTTAATTTAGTTTGATTCATTTTTTAAATAAAAGAATTTCAATTAAATTGAATCAACTAAATTTTTAATAAAATAAAATTAAATTAGGTTGAATGTATATTAAATCAAATCAAAATGATTGAATCCTATTTAAAATTCATTATTTGCATTTAAAATATATAAAAATTTATTATTGTTATTTAAAATATATTATAAAAATTATTATTTACTTTAAAAATATTTTTAAAATAATTTTTTGAAAAAATTTGATTTACACTAAATCGAACTGAAATTAAACTGAACTAGATTGGTTTAATTCAATTTGATTTATAAATTTATTTAATTCAATTTGATTTATATTTTTTTAATTCAGTTTTTAATTTTTTTGATTTAATGTTCTAGTGCCTTGGATTGATGGGGTGAGCGCTGTTCATTTTTCTATTTTTATTACCAGACTGGGGTCCCAATTGACAAAGTTACCTTTTTTGTTTATTGGACTAATAAATCTTTTGCATTACATTTACAAAATTCTCATAAATATGGCTGCCCACCATTTATCCAACTCGTTATGAAAACTGAAAAATCATCCGGACTAAAGTTAAAGATGATATATAAATCCAAAGAAAAATCATATGAGTGAGAAAAAAAAAAACATTAAAGTAATTAAGCTGTCCTAGCATCAAGACCATCCAACCATTGCATAGTCTTTATTGCTCTTTTTGGAGAGCCGGCCAAAAATAAATGCTGGTGTGAAAATGTTCTAGTCTTTCATTAGAAGATATTCTCTCTCAGCAAATGTCCTACAGCTTATGTATATTTTCGTGGGGAAAAAAAATCTTTTACACAATGTCAAACTCGTTTAGGTCCCTAAAGTAAGAGGTTGGTAAGTTGCTTACTTTTCTGTCACACACGATAAAATTTCATAATTGGTGGCTGAGCAAGGTAATTCTCTGCCATGTTCCTACTATAAACACACAAAGAAACCCATCATTAAAAACAAACCAAAAGGTAGGGTGTGCTTCTTGTATGATCTTATATAAAATCTCTCCGTTCCATTTTCTTTTCAAATCTTAGTTAACCCCTTCTCTTTCCATGTCCTACTAGGTATATTTATATATATATTGACTATGCGTAATGGTGTTACTCAACAACCTCTCTCCAGAGAAAAGGAGATGGATCAAAGAATTCAAAGAAAACCTCTGATTTTGTTCTTGATTTCTTTGATCGTAATCATCCGTGTCAATGGAGATGAGGAACTTCAATTTGGTTATTACCCTGACAAAATGAGAAAAATGCAAGCGTTCAAGTCCTCTTTAATTCGCCGTGAATTGGCCTCCTCTCCTTCTTCATCCCCATCTCCAGCTCCATCACCAGAGGTATATATACATATGTATGTAATATTATTCTTAATCTTTGTTTCTTGCTGATTTATGTACAGTTAGATTAAGTATTGTAATCTTGACGATTCTTTCATGGAATTGACTGTATGTGGTGACGGAAATGAGACAGGCTGTGCATGGTCGTCCCAGAGTGTATCCAGTATCATCATACGGTGGAGATCCAAGTGGAAAATTTGACAGCACAGGAGCACTTGTAAAAGCAATAGCAGCAGCATTTCAGGGTTCAAAAGATATGTTCTTGATGGAAGGAATCACTAATCTTGGAGGTGCACATATTAATCTTGACGGTGGGATTTACAAGATTTCTCAACCTCTGCAATTCCCGGCTGCAGGAGCAGGGAACCTTATGGTACGCTCACCATACCACTCTTGGGATTTCTAAACAAGTCCTAATTAATAAAATGAATTTTCTAGTAATGCCACATTATCATATAAATTAATGAATGAGTAATGTGATTATAGTGACATTGAAAATAATATTTCTTTTTTTTTTTTTACAAAATTTATATTAAATTCAATAAAAGACTGTTTATTTTCTTTGTTTTAATAATATCAAATTTTTTATTTATTTTCTTTAATAATATTCAGAATAATTAAATACGATTTGATAATAATAATATATTCTTAAAATCATATTTTGTTTATTTTACAAATTTTAATATACTAAAATGCATATAATAAATGAAATTCAATATAAAATTTATAAAAAAAACTTTAAATATAATTTTAGACGCGATACACTGTCCGCTGCCACCACTCTTGTTCCTAAATGTAACACTCAGATTTTCTTTTTCTTTTTCTTTTTTGCGGTTATAAATTATTTGATTGATTTGCTGCTGGCTAACTAATTTGAAAGTTTTTCAAGTCTACGTGGCGTGATGGACGCATGCATTTGTAGACTTGAGACTTTTGAGTTCTAAATCGTAATGGACTGGGAAAATTGCCTGGACGATCGTTTGACCAAAGTTTGGGAAAGCATGTATGATATCATTGGCCTACTATATATATATATATATATATATATATATATTTCAGACATTAACAACTTCGATGTTACTAAATCAAAATCTCATTGATTAAATATTTTTAACATTTTTTAAAAAATAAGAGAACAATTAATCTTGCAAATTTTTTTTTGTCGATTTTGTCGCGATTAGGTTTTAGATAGGCTAAAAATTTTGAATCTAAGCACAGGTCTGATTCAATCTATTAAAGAAAACTTTATGCTAATTCAAGTTTTGTCTAACATTGGATTTATTGGGTTAGTTTAAACTTATACTGACATTGGATTGGTTTAAACTTGTATAGTATATAGAGACTGAAATTCAATTTATTTAACAAAAAATAATTTATTTATAAAAAATATTTTTAAAAAATACTTTTTCAAAAATATATTTTTAATATTTGAAATATATTAAAAATATTATTTTTTTAATTTATAAAATTATAATAAAATTTAGATTATAAATATTTTATATTTATGTTATTTATATGGTTTAATATAAGAAAAATTCATCAAAAATGAAAATTTTTGTGAGTTTCATCAATCATTTCAATTAATATCAATTGGTGGTGAGTGGTGATGAGTGCCAATGATCAAGGTTAACTATTGATAAAAGGTGCATTAATAATGTGTTTATATAATTTATTTTTTATTTGAATAGATTTTTAAAATATAAAAAATGCATAAAAAAATATTTTAACTAACTAATTTTTTAAATATGTTAAATGTAAAAATATAAAAAAATTAAAAAATATTTTTCTGCAAAATACAAGTATCTTAGCATATAATAAAATGAATCTAAATACTAATCTCAAGTTGAGATCCTTGGCCTCATTGCCAGTGGCAATAGGTTAGATATAGACGAAAACAAAACTCCTAATCCAGTCCCTGTATAGAAATGAACATCCGGTTCGAACTGAATCAAATTAAACTGAATTAATTAAATTCGAAAATTGAAATTTGTATTTCTATAAACCAAGATGAATCGAATAATATTTCATACTGAATTTAACCTAAATTGAAATATTTCGATTTGAATTATTATATGGCCTAATATGATTGAACTTTTTTTATTTCTTTACATTTAATTAGACTTAATTTTATTGAATTTTATTGTAAAATTATTTTTAAAAATTACTATTTGAAAACACAAATTTTAGCAAAAAGCCAAAATATTATTTAAAAATAAATTTTCATCTTAAAAATAAAGTAAAAAATTTGAAATATTAAAATTTGATTTGGTTCAACTTTTTTGAAATTTTTAGACTTGAAAACTGAATTGAACTAAAATAATCAAAATCTTTTAAAAAATAAATTAAACTAAATCAAATTATCAAATAAATCAAATTGAATTTCTGAATTATCACTATTTGATTTAATTTTTCTATTGGAACCGAATAGTGCCGCCTTCTTCTTCTCATAGGTTTGGCGGGATAGGCTCATATCCATAATCAAATTTGCCTTTTTAGCTGTTATTTGAAAGCCCAATAACACCGACTAATCATACTGGTGAACAATTCGGTTTGGTCCATGTTGGTGATCCGAATTAATTCCCCAAGAATCCATTTGTTCCACAAAAATTGGTATGGTCCATGTTGGTGATGTGAATTAATTCTCCAAGAATCCATTTGTTCCATAAGAATTCCACGTAATTACATGCGAGATACAACGTTAATTTTTAGTGTCAAAACTTTCTTAATGAATTATTTTCAATTATTATGATAAACAGATCAGCGGAGGAACATTACTAGCCTCAGATGATTTTCCAACTGATGGCTATCTCATTGATTTGTCAGCATCGTCCTCTTCCTCCTATAACTATGAGTACATAACTCTTAAAGACTTGATGCTGGATTGCAATTTCAGGGGTGGAGGCATTTCAGTTATAAACTCACTTAGGACTAGCATAGACAATTGTTACATAACACGTTTCAATACTAATGGAATATTAGTCCAACAAGGTCACGAAACCTACATCAGGAATTCATTCCTCGGCCAGCATATTACTGCAGGGGCGGATCCAGGAGAAAGGAACTTTTCCGGCACTGCAATAAACCTGATGGGAAATGACAATGCTGTTACTGATGTGGTAATATTCTCAGCTGCAATAGGAGTAATGGTTTCTGGTCAGGGTAACACTCTTTCCGGGGTACATTGTTATAATAAGGCTACTGGTTTTGGTGGCACTGGAATTTACCTGAAGCTGCCTAATCTAACACAGACCAGGATCGTGAATTGTTATTTGGATTTTAATGGAATTGTTGCTGAAGACCCTAACCAACTTACCATCACTAACAGTTTTTTTCTTGGTGATGGATCTGTTGTCTTGAAATCGATCAAAGGGGTCGCGAAGAGAATCAACATTGTTGATAACATATTTTCTGGGTCTAATAAGGGGATTGACATTGTTCAATTGGACCAATCAAATGGTCCTTTTAAGGAAATTGATCAAGTTGTGGTAGATAGGAATAATGTGCAGGGGATGAACGTAAGAGCTACTGTTGCTAAGGACTCTGTGAAAGGGAATGGAACCTCATGGACTGTTGATTTTAATCCTGTTTTATTATTTCCTGACCTTATTAATCATGTTCAATACTCATTTAGTGTACATGGTTCATCTTTCCCTAATTATGCTCTGAGAAATGCCTCGGAAAACCGGGTTGTGATCGAGTCCGATGTTGCAGTAGCTGCTACGGTTTTCATTGCAGTGAATCAAGGACTAACAATTTGAAGGTGTCTATTGATTTTTATGTCTTAAGTTTGGGAGCTTTGATTTTGTGAACCAACAATGTGGAAGGGCTCATTTAATGTCCTGAGGTAAAGAAACGTATAGAAAAATATGATGGTTTTATTTTATATCTTAAATTTGAGAGCAGAAATTATGCCACTATAACTTACATGACTTGAAACCGGTGAGATCGTTTACTCGATAAATTTATTTGTAACAGCACCGTAAGCTGGAGTTTCAATTGGAACCTCAATTCAAAAATCTTTAAAGATTTGACTTCAATCATTTCTTTTTCATGTGAAAAGCAAGTTTAGGTATGAATTTCATATCATAGCTCTATGGCAGTAATGATTATAAAAGTTCAACAATTCCGCATTACGCAATTACAGTGGAGGCGGTGTATATGAAACGTTGCACTTTTTCTTTATAAACTTTGATAAAAACAAGGAGTCGTTGTTAGCTTGATCAACCAAAAGAATAAATAAATAGAATAAATAATAAAAATCCCAATTTAAACAATTTTTCTTAAATATATCTCATACTTTATTTTTTAACAATTTAGTGTTGAAAGTTTAGATTTATTGGGAAATCTCTGCTCCGTTTTATTTTTTTTCGGTCATTGAAATCTTAAAATGGCTGACTTGGTAATTAAAAAGAAAAAAAAATTATGTGAAAAATACAGTCCTACTCATCAAAAATCAATTCTAATCCCGAAATTCTGTTTCCCATACTAATCTGAAACCATAAATTCTACGTTATCCAATAAAACTCACTGTTTCGCCTCACCATTTCAAGCTGGCCCGTTTCCCGATTTATAGATTTGATTGATTTGATCGAATAATAAGATTTTAAAATTTTTTTTGAAAAACATGTAAATAATAATTAAAAATATTAAAAAATTAATCATATTATACAATAAAATAAAATAATAATTATTTTTTAAATTTAATTTTTAAAATTTTGTATAAAATAATATAATTTTAAATTAAATCGATTTGATTTAATTTTTAAAATTAAATATTTTTTAATATTTTTTATTTTAATTAATTTTAAAATATTTGATTTTTTTGTTTGCATTAAAATAAACTACTGATTAATTTTAATTTTATTGGTTTAATTACGGTGCGATCTCATTTTGAAAACAATGATTTCAGACGTCCCAAACCCCGCCCCCCCCCCCCCCCTGGTGGGTCCTATCCCTCAATTATTTAAAAATCTTTCTTCACCGACACAGTAAACAGTAAAGATTGAGCGCAAAGCAAACTGTAATGCTGTGTTTGGATGAGAGGAGAATAAAGAGGAGAGGAAAATAAAGAGGTAAAATAAGGAGAGAATGAGTGAAAACCCCGTTTGGGAAGGAGTGTAAAATAGGGAGGGGAGGGAAAATAAAATTTATTTTCCCCCCTC